>OZ038505.1:45299459-45301959 GCA_964036315.1 Acanthosepion esculentum
CTTGACAGAATTCAATATCATTTATACGCGGCCTTGTGGGTGATTAAATATTTCCTACCCTACAACCGTTAGACTAATCGTCACAAGCCTCTCGCTACTACGTTCAGACGAGATACATTCCTTAATTACACCAGTTCGAACCTTTACTGTTAAGATCCGTCATACCACATACACATGGTCGAATCATCCTCATTTCCTTCATGTTCCTTTAGTAAGAAGGAAGTTCCATTCCGACAGCTTCATCCCGAGAACCGCTAATTTATGGAACAGACTCCCGAGAAGATGCTTCCCGATCACTACAATGTTAACGTCTTCAAATCTAGGGTCAAATGTCATCTATCCTATATATCTTCATTATTTCTACGTCTTACATTCTCCCCGTTCGTCAGTGCAACCACCATGAGTGACTCTGTAGGGAATCGAGTTCATTGTCGGAGTTGTAAAGCGTTTCCAGGGATGTTTTTCAATATTGTTGTGTTCCTTTTTTATCATTCCAAGCGCACCTACAATGACTGGTACTATTCTTGTTTTCAATTTTCACATTTTTTTCTATTTCGATTTCCAGGTCTTTATATTTCGATAGTTTTTCAAATTCCTTGTCTGCTATGTTACAGTCCGCTTGGCAAGCCATATCAATTAGTAGGCAAGTTTTTCCTTTTCAATTTTTGACAATTATGTCCGGCCTATTTGCTTCAATCTTCCTGTCTGTAAACATAGTTTCATCCCATAGAATTTTGATGTCTTTTATTACAGGAACCGCTGTTAGGCGTTGTTCATACAATTGTTTGTTAACATCCTTTCCAAAGTGTTTGCACATTGTCCAGTACAAATACTGCCCCACTCTATCGTGACGATTTTTATATTCATTTAGTATAGAACATCCTGAGATTAAATGATCTCTGTTTTGCTGATATTTGTCACAGAACCTGCATTTTGGATCCATACTATTATGCATGATATTTGCCTAACAAATTCTAGTGAAAAGACTCTGGTCTTGCGCTGCAAGAATAAAGCCTTCCGTTTCAGCCTTTAATCCAGATACTCGTAACCATCGATGAGTGTTAACTTTATAAACATAAGTTTTATTAGCACGTTCTGAATATTAGCCAGGCAGATGTTTGTCTTGCCAGCGTTGTTTCATCTGATCAACAGCTTTATCCTCGGTTTTCTTTTTCATAATTTTTGCTGTAACATTTGGTTCTTGGGTTCCTTTTTTGATTTTCTACAGAATCTACTAAATGTAAATCTCGTTTGTATTTACAACCTTCTTTCATGATTGAATATTTTTTCTTTCTGTTTTCGTGTTGTTTGACTAATTGTATCAGCCAGTCCTTTGTATGTTAATAAGCCAATAGTTGTTGTCATGTATGATAATTCTAGCTGAATAAGACCTCGTCCCTCTTCTTTACGGGGGTCTGTATAGACGGCCAGCATCAGCCTTTGGATGATGCATGTTATGCTTTAAAAAAAGATATCTTTTCTTGCAATCCATTTGTTTGATATCATTTAGAGTCCAGTTCAAGTTGTTGAAACTATATTGAACCACTGGAATGGCAAGGTTATTAATGGTCATAATTCTGTTCTGAGAATTCTGTTCTTTATATCAGTCGCACCCTTCTAAAATACTCTTTTCGAACTATTTCTTTCATTTTATTATTAATATTATTTCAGAGTTAGTATAAGATTATTTTTACTTTTGCACGTTTTATACTTTATTATTATTATTATTATTATTATTATTTCTTTTATAGCTAGTATATTATTATTATTAATAATATTATTATGATCATTTTTTTGCAAAAAGTACGCTCACACTCATTTTACATAGATAAAGTTCTTCATAATGTGTGAATACATAACTTGTGAGTACAATTTTTTGTATTTCTTTAAGGCATGAGCTACCAGGAATGTCTTTAATGAGTCTATCAGAACATTTTTCAATCAAACCCACAACCACAACAGTAATTATTAATGTCTTCATGAGCCACATTTTTGAGATTTCCACTTCATCATTGTTTTGATAGTTTTTGAATATCTTCAAAAATACATTAAAATCTGCAAGGACTGCCATGACAATATAAAAGGACATTCTGGTTTTGTGGTCTTTGATCAAGATGTCTTGGCGATTAACTTTGATTGTTTTGTCTGTGTGCATTTTAAAGTCCCATAAAATTTTCAAAGTCTCTCTCTGTAACTGAGTATGGGTGATGTTTATACCAGTTCCTTGCAGATTCCTTCCCATAAAAGTTGCATTTATTCTAGGGCAGATATTGGTCCACTCTGTCATGCTGAATTTTATATTCGGTGGGTGCTAATATCGTGCAACCTGATACAAGATGGTCAATTGTTTTTGGATATCCATCACAGAATCTACATTTGGGGTCAACACAATTTTTCAGTGTGTTTGCTTGCGAATTACTAGTTAGCAAGCATTCGTTTTGTGCAGCAAGAATAAAAGCTTCCGTTTCAGCTTTTAACAAAACACTATGAAACCACTATA
>OZ038505.1:45306959-45521959 GCA_964036315.1 Acanthosepion esculentum
GTGGATGTAATGAGGAAAGAGGTTTTGGAAAATTTGATGCTCACATGACAGATTGAAGGCAAGAAGCTTGAATAGGAAAACAATGCATAACCTGCCTGGCGAGCTTCTGTAAATGGATGGCGGAACAGCATTTAGGAGAGATAACAAAAAGACAACATTTATTAAGACATGCGAAGAACAGGGAATTGTGGAGAGCCATGAATGCTAACGACCTGAAGGTAGAAGAGACATAGAAGAAAAGAAGCCATTTTGTCAATTTATATAAGAACAAAATTTGAAATACTCAATGATCTTATGAATTACAATCATAAGTTTCCAATGAGTTTATTTACAAGATCTGCAACAATTATTGGAAACTGAAGTATTGGGAAATAGAAAACCATCCCAACTTCGCTTCGTTTACAGATTCTGTCCGGCAATATGCTGAATAATAGTGTTTTACAACACATATTTATAGGGAAGCTGCCACAAATGGTGCAGGTATCCTTAATGGCAATAGGAGACAATGTACCCATCAATAAGCTGTGCGATACGTCTTATAAATTGATGGAAATCATGATTCAAGACAACCTAGTTACAAGCGCACTGACTCTGGATGATGACATCATCCAAATACAGGAGAAAATAAATTGTTTAAAAGGTAAATAAGTGATTTGACTAAAAAAAATGTAACAATTGCAAACACACCATCACCGCAGTTCGCCAAGAAGCGGATAACAAAACAGGAGAAAGTCAAACGGAGAGAGAGATTATATGTTACAACCGCAAGAGACAGGAGTACAAAATGCACAACTCCTTGCAATTACGAATAAGCCAACAATCTTCATCGGCGGGAAAAACTAGTATTTCAAACTCAAGTCGACGCTTCCACATAATCGACAAAAATTCTAAAACAATACGCCTGATCAATAATCAAGCACAAATGTCGCTAATCTCAGCTTCCTAGTTCGACAAATTAAAGGACTCAGGAGAAGTCACATGACGAGCGGTAAATGGTTCGATTATCCACACATACGAACATAAATGCATGACAATTTCTCGCCACGGCGCGATTTCTAATGCACTTTCATCGTGGCCGACATCACTACCCCAATTTTGTGTGCGGAATTTTTGAAGCATTATGGACTGTTAATCGATATTAAAAGGCAACAATTGATTGACACAACGACTGACGTCAAATCTATTGGTTGACTAAAGTGTGCAACACTTCTTCGTCCCAAGACTGAATCAGCAGATGAAAATTCCGAATTTTCGGAAATATTGTCTAAATATAACTGAACTAAAATTCAACACCCCTGTGAGAAAACATGACATCGCACACTGCATTGAAACAACTGGTCTACCTGTCTTCCCACGACCTTGTCGATTTGCCGCCAATAAACCCAACAGGAATTCCATCACTGTGCAAACCTCGGAGTAATTCGCCCTTCGAAAAGAGAGTGATCTTCATCTGTACACATGGTTCCAAGACATGGGGACTTTGTGGCGATTACCGCAAACTGAACGCGATTATTCTTCCTGATAGGTATCCAATTGTTAGCATTCAAGATTTTAAATCTTTTCAAAACTTGACTTCATCCGAACCTACCATCAGATATAAACAAGACAACCATTAGGAAGACAGCCATTACAACGCCTTTTGGGCTTTATGAATGTTTACGCTCACCGTTTGGGGCTACAGAATGCAGCCCAATCTTTTGCAAGATTTATGAACCAAGTTCTTCAACAACCAGATTCAGTTTTTTGCTACATCGAAAACTCTTCACCAGAAGAACATAAACGGCATTTACAAGATGTCTTTGAAAGACTTAAAAAATACGGTGTTGTAATGAATACAATTAAATGTCAATTTGGATTTTCTGAAGTTGACATTTTAGGTCATAAGATTGATGAAAATGTAGCAATTGTTTTCAAATTCGGACAGCCGGAAGTAGGAACATCAGACGTTATAAAAAAACACGCGCACCGTGCCCGGCCATCAGTTATAAGCCGGACAGCTGTGAGAAAGATGGAAGTGTCTAGAGATCTCGTTCGGAGCTGTTTGCTTTACGACTTCAAAGTGGGCTTATCAGCAGCTGCATCAAGTCGCCGCATATGTCAAGCGTTTGGGGATAGCGCTGTGGATGAACGTACTGCAAGGCGTTGGTTTCGAAAATTCAAGTCGGGAGATTTGTCTCTCCATGATGAGCCTCGCAGTGGACGACCACAGGTCTTGAATGACGGAGTCCTGAAGGCGGCCATTGAAGAGAGCAGTAGTCTAACGTGTGGTGAACTTGCAAGACAGTTCAACGTTTCCGATGAAACAGTTAGACTTCAACTGCACCGCCTAGGTAAGACGTACAAACTGAGCAAGTGGGTTCCGCAAACGCTGTTGGGGGTCCACAAGGGACAACGAGTGGCAGCCTGCGTATCGCTGCTTTCTCGCCACCGTACCGCATCCTTATTCAATCGAGTGCTTACCAGTGATGAAAAGTGGGTTCTGTACGAAACTCCCAAGCGTTCCAGACATTGGTTGTCTCCTCAGGATGCTGTCCCTCACACCGCAAGACCGCGAACCCCCCCGCCCCGAGTTCTACCGCAAGGGCATTGAACAGCTGGAAACACGTTGGCAGAAGGTGCTGGATCCCGATGGCGATTACTTCGAAGACTAAATATAAGTTACACATACTGTGAAGCGTTTTCTTTTTTTCCTTTAAAAACGGACAGAACTTTTTTGGTTACCTTGTATTTGCTGTTTCCTTGTTCCTAAAACTTTAAAAATCTACGCTAATTCCTTGGCATGGTGAATTTTTATAGGAAATTTATCATCAATTTGGCGGAAATAGTTTCCCCATTAACAGATGTTCTTCAAAGACCAAAGAAAAAGAACAGTGATATAAATCTTTCTAAAGAAGAGTTGTCAGCATTTAATTTGGCAAAGGATAAGTTAACCAATGGTAGTAACCTCACTTTTCCCAATCATGAAGCGGACTTATTCTTGGCAATAGATGCCTCGAGTTTTGCCATTGAAGCTGTCTTGCAACAACGTGAATCAGATGAATTGTTACCCGTGTCTTTATTCCCAAAGAAATTATCAAAAACTGCTACTCGGTGCAGCACTTTCGGACGAGAATTAATTGCAGTGTACCGTGTCCTCAGACACTTCCGACATTTCTTGGAAGGTAGGTCTTTTTGTGTGCTCTCAGACCATAAACCTTTAATCGTAACAATCAAGGCGAAATCGGATAACTATTCTCTTCGGGAACTCAGGCACTTCGGTTTCATCAGCCAATTCACAACTGCTATTCTACATACCGAAGGTTCCGCAAGAATTCTGGCTGGCACTCTCTCCAGGATGATTTCTACAATTAATATAACTCCAGACATCGATTTTGAAGCTATTGCAACTTCCCAAAAAGATGATGAAGATCTAAAATCTCTTCTAGTGATCAATAATTCTTCATTACAGACGAAGGAAATATATTCCACAAGTGAAACATTCTATTTGGTGTGACATTTCTACGGGAAATTTGCGGCCTTTTATTCCGAAAATTATTATTAGAAAAACATTTGACACTTTGCACTCAACATCATACTCAGATGAAAATGATGTCTGGCCCGGAATCAACAAGGATACGAGGAAGTGGACATGTCAAAAAGCCAAAATAGTGAGACACACTAAATCAGCTCTTACATTTGTTCCCGTTCCTGATACTCGATTTGACCATGTCCGTAACGACATCACCGGACCATTCCCTCCTCTATAGTGACATTAAAGAGAGTAGTCGTAACAGCGTAAAATAAAACTTATCAATAGCAGCTCTAAAATAAAGCATAGCAGCAGCAGCTCTCGAATATAAAAACACGTGAAACCTAAAATAACTCTCTCTTCTTCCGACTTTTTCCTATTTCGAACTGTATGGCATAAACTTTCCACGCTGAAGCTAAAAGGGCTGCGAATGCTTCACACTAAAACACACCAACACATTAAGTTCCGTTATAATACAAGCATGAACATTTTGTTGTGCATACAATTTACTTCTAACAAAAAAAAATATTTTTTAAACTTTCCTTTTATTTAAATAAATGCTATTTTGCATTGAAAATCAATTGGTCAGTTATTTTGTGCATGTAGTCTTTTGCCACCATTATTTCATGTACTATAAAATGCTCCTGTAAGAAACCTTACACATTTAATTATTGAAGTAGATAATCACTAAACTATATCCACTTAAACAAACTGGCAGATGAGTTAATGCTATTATTGCATATAAATTTCACAACCTTCTCTGTAAAACAAGAACAAATCCCACCACAATCGCAAAAAGTAGTAAAAATGCACAACAACCACAAAAGAAAGGACAAAGTTGATTCTGTAAAAGAATAAGTTCTTACTTGTGCTTACTCTGGCAAGGTAGTCATTTTTAAATTTTGCTGCAGGTCGTTCAAAACGCAAAGTTCGCAGTGATACAGAAAATTTATTGTATGCACAACATTAGTTTCAACTGCCCCACCCTTCTGGAAGTCGATGCACGAGTCGTAACAACCAAGATAAAAATGTTATTGATGCTGGAGCTAGTATGCATATATTATCAATTTCTCTGGCGAATAGAATTGTTTAGGAGACATTTCCTATAATACTTTCATCCTCCAGTAGCGAGAAAATAAAATGCCAAAAGAATCTAAAGATTGAAACTCCTTATTTAAAAATATCTTTCCACTGGCCTTTGTGATGGCTGATGTGAATAATCCTTGATTGGGGAAGGATTTTCAACAGTTTTGGTTCTACTATCAACTGTAAAGACATGGCAATTTTACAGAAAGGAAGATTAATTGAAATATAAATAGATCAGTGATAAAATTAGTTGTTAAAGACGTTAGTGTTCCTTCATTTTTGAGAAAAGTTAGTTCACTGTGTCGCGCGATACAATTATTCTCTTCAGAATCTATCTTACATATTTATAAGTCTACCATTCGTCCTTGCTTTGAGTATTGCTGCCACATCTGGTCTGTTAAACATTTAGAGATTCTTCATAAAATACAAAGAAGAATTTGCAATGTTATTGGTCCTGGCATAGCATCTTAGCTTCAATCAATTTCCCTCTGCCATAAAGTAGCTTCACTGTGCATTTTCTAGAAATATTTACACGGTAATTGTTCTGATGAACTTTCCCCTATGGTACCTAGACTTTATGCATATAAACAGAGTAATAGACTGGCGGCAGGGTCTCATCATTTTACAGTTAAATTAGCTGCAACCGTACTTTCTATAGTGACATTTTCTTCTATCGCACTTCTCCCTTGTGGAGCATTCTTACAGCTTCTTGCTTCCCAGTTTTTGACCTCTAAAATTTAAATGCGATGTCAGTTGTTATCGTCTGTTTTCTTAATTCTTGTTCTTTTATTGTTCTCACTCTTTAATAGTATCTGTTTCTCATATTCGCTAACGCGTAATAATTACTTGAAATTTAGTGGCTTTATTGCCTTCCTTGGGGGAAACGATTAAAACAAATACCCAAATATGATGTCATTATGTGGAAACACAACTGAAAAGTGCTGTGGAAATGTTCATAGGACATAACAAAGAAGTAATGTTCCAGTTCTTACCCAAACTAGAAAAACTTTTACAAAATATCTGAAGCAGCACGTGAACATAATGTTAAGCAATTCAGAATTACGGAGTGATGTCTCCTTCTGAAAGTAAATACACAAGTCTCGCTTGTTTCAATATCTGACTCTAATTACCGCTGCCTAGCCATTACCGTGATCTGAATTTTACAAAAGGCGGTCGGTATCCAGAACGAAATATCAATTTACTTTCTATAAAATTGCCAAAAAAACTCTGTTCTTCAAAACTACACTTAATGTAAGCTTATCACGAATTAAAAATACATCCCGATGATGTGACTAAGACAGAAGCGACTACACGTTTCCGACTCTATAATTATATCTCTTTCCGCTTATCACGAATTAAAAATACCTACCGATGATGTGACTAAGACAGAAGCGGCCACACGTTTCCGACTCTATAATTATATCTCTTTCCGCTTATCACGAATTAAAAATACATCCCGATGATGTGACTAAGACAGAAGCGACTGTAGCGGACCGCGGGGTAAAGATGTGAAGAGATATCAGAAGGTTAAAATTTCCTGCTAGCCGGTCCAGCTACATGGGAATGTTGAACTTTAATTAAGTCCAAAGAAGACAAAGAAAACAAACAAGACCGATACATATGGGTAAGCAAATATATATTAATAACAAGTTACACAAAGACATGAACAGTTACATGGTGTTTGTGTGGGAGAAGTAATGTGTGTGTGTTGTGAGTGTTCGTACGTACGTGTATTGTTCTTAGCGTATTCCCAGAATTTTGGAAACGCTGTACTGTGAGAGGTCACATATTGGCCTAAGTGGAAAAAGAGAGATTTTTCTCACCTCCGCGCGAGGTAGCGGCCCAAGACCTAAGTCGAAAAAGAGAGTGAGGCGATGGGTCAGCCAGTCTTTATAGCCAGGGAAGAGAGACCCCTGTTGAAGGATTAAGGAATTGATGAGGAGCTAACTCCGAAATACCTCCCCTCAGCATAAATGTTGTAGAAAGCAAACTTTTATTATGTATAATGTTTTGAATATTGTTCATGTGAACTGAAAATAAAATGTGTCTAAGTGTGGTTGATATGCGTGATTCGACGAAGTGTGCTTGTGTTGTCGTCAGGGTGCTGTGCATCTCTCTAGTGGGTCAGAGTCGGGGAACGTCCTGGAAGAAACGTCGGTAGTGTTCAGCGTTTGCTATCAAAAGTCTTTTTTTTTCCAATGCTCCACGTTGAGTTGGGTTTGTCGTCCCGTCAACCTGTTTCCTGGCATGGTCGTAGTTTTGCTTGAAAGATGAGGTTGTTTGTTTGGGATGCGTGGATAAAAATTGGCGTACAAAATTTAATAGAAGCAGCGTTGTGGCGAAGTTGGTGGCGGCTGCTGCTGCTGCTGCTGCTGCTGCTGCTAGGCTTGGCTGCTTCTTGTGGTCAGCGACGAGGGTCGGCCAGGTGATGGTGAGAGGGGGGAGCGCGTCGCTCTACCCCGGGGCCAAGTTGAGAGAATTAGCTATTATTGACGATAGAATATCGTTCTGGTAAATTCTTAAATAATTCGAGTTGCATCATTGCAGGGTGAGATAAAGGACGGTGAGTCGCCTTTGTTTGAGGTGTGGCTCACACTTTATCTATTTCAGTCCAGAAGAACAGAGTTGAATTTATTTAAAAATGGTGTTGCGTTTTCCGTTTGGTAAGCCGGGTGAAATTAAGGTCAAACGTCGCCGAGAGAAAGAAAAGGTCAAGCAAATATAGACCAGTGGGGAGAAAGAATTGTAAGGCTCGTCTCATAGTAGTAATTGCAGTTTCCACGTGTTGTAGGAGAAATTCTTTTTGCCGTGCAAGAGAAATTGTTTTGTGTGTTGTAGTGAATTAAAAGTTCTTTCGTTAATAGTGTACGGCGTGCGTAGGATAGAAAAGAAGTTTCCAATATTATGTTTTTTTTTACTGCCTCTCATTTGGAAGGTCTGTATAAGAATTTGCTTGTACATCTATATCATCTTGTGTGTGTTAGCAGGAGTTGAAAATTTAATCACGTCGGGAAGTCACCATTATGTAGCGGAACGCGGGGTGAAGATGTGAAGAGATATCAAACGGTTAAAATTTTCCGCTAGCCGGTCCAGCTACATATGAATGTCGGACTTTAATTAAGTCCAAAGAAGACAAAGAAAACAAACAAGACCGATACATATGGGTAAACAAATATATATTAATAACAAAAAAAGTTAAACAAAGCAATGAACAGTTACATAGTCTTTGTGTGGGAGAAATAATGTGTGTGAGTTGTGAGTGTACGTACGTACGTGTATTGTTCTTAGCGTATTACCAGAATTTGGGAAACGCTGTATCTGTGAGAGGTCACATATTGGCCTAAGTGGAAAAAGAGATTTTTTTCTCACCTCCGGGCGAGGTAGCGACCCAAGGCCTAAGTCGAAAAAGAGAGAGAGAGGCCAAGGGTCAGTCAATATTTATAGCCAGGAGAGAGAGACACCTGTTGAAGGATTAATGAAATGAGGAGGAGCTAACACCGACACGACTACACGTTTCCGACTCTATAATTATATCTCTTTCCGCTTATCACGAATTAAAAATACATACGGATGATGTGACTAATACAGAAGCGACTACACGTCTCCGACTCTATAATTATATCTCTTTCCGCTTATCACGAATTAAAAATGCATCCCAATGATGTGACTAAGACAGAAGCGACTACACGTTTCCGACTCTATAATTATATCTCTTTCCGCTTATCACGAATTAAAAATACATCCCGATGATGTGACTAAGACAGAAGCGACTACACGTTTCCTACTCTATAATTATATCTCTTTCCGCTTATCACGAATTATAAATACATCCCTATGATGTGACTAAGACAGCAGCAACTACACGTTTCCGACTCTATAATTATATCTATTTCAGCTCATCATGAATTAAAAATACATGCCTATGATGTGACTAAGACCGAAGCAACTATAAGTTCCCGACTCTATGATTATATCTATTTCAGCTCATCATGAATTATAAATACATCTTCATGATGTGACTAAGACAGCAGCAACTACAGGTTCCCGACTCTATAATTATATCTATTTCAGCTCATCATGAATTATAAATACATCCCTATGATGTGACTAAGACAGCAGCAACTATAAGTTCCCGACTCTATGATTATATCTATTTCAGCTCATCATGAATTAAAAATACATCCCGATGATGTGACTAAGACAGAAGCGACTACACGTTTACGACTCTATAATTATATCTCTTTCCGCTTATCACGAATTATAAATACATCCCTATGATGTGACTAAGACAGCAGCAACTACACGTTTCCGACTCTATAATTATATCTATTTCAGCTCATCATGAATTAAAATACATCCCGATGATGTGAATAAGACAGAAGCGACTACACGTTTCCCGACTCTATAATTATATCTATTTCAGCTCATCATGAATTAAAAATACATCCCTATGATGTGACTAAGACAGCAGCAACTACAGGTTCCCGACTCTATAATTATATCTATTTCAGCTCATCATGAATTATAAATACATCCCGATGATGTGACTAAGACAGAAGCGACTACACGTTTCCTACTCTATAATTATATCTCTTTCCGCTTAACACGAATTATAAATACATCCCTATGATGTGACTAAGACAGCAGCAACTACACGTTTCGGACTCTATAATTATATCTATTTCAGCTCATCATGAATTAACAATACATCCCGATGATGTGAATAAGACAGAAGAGACTACACGTTTCCGACACTATAATTATATCTCTTTCCACTTACCACGAATTAAAAATACATCCCGATGCTGTGACTAAGACAGAAGCGACTACACGTTTCCTACTCTATAATTATCTCTGTTTCAGCTTATCACAAATTAAAAATACATCCCTATGATGTGACTAAGACAAAAGCGACTACACGTTTCCGGCTCTATAATTATATCTATTTCAGCTCATCATGAATTATAAATACATCCCAATGATGTGACTAAGACAGCAGCAACTACAGGTTCCAGACTCTATAATTATATCTATTTCAGCTCATCATGAATTATAAATATATCCCTATCAGGTGACTAAGACAGCAGCAACTACTGGTTCCTGACTCTATAATTATATCTATTTCAGCTCATCATGAATTATAAATACATCCCTATGATGTGCCTAAGACAGCAGCAACTACAAGTTCCCGACTTATGATTATATCTATTTAAGCTCATCATGAATTAAAAATACATCCCGATGATGTGACTAAGACAGAAGCGACTACACGTTTCCGACTCTATAATTATATCTCTTTCCGCTCATCACGAATTATAAATACATCCCTATGATGTGACTAAGACAGCAGCAACTACACGTTTCCGACTCTATAATTATATCTATTTCCGCTCATCATGAATTAAAAATACATCCCGATGATGTGACTAAGACAGCAGCAACTCCAGGTTCCCGACACTATAATTAAATCTATTTCAGCTCATCATGAATTATAAATACATCACTATGATGTGACTAAGACAGCAGCAACTACAGGTTCCGGACTCTATAATTATATCTATTTCAGGTCATCATGAATTAAAAATACATCCCGATGATGTGAATGAGACAGAAGCGACTACACGTTTCCCATTCTATAATTATATCTATTTCAGCTCATAATGAATTATAAATACATCCCTATGATGTGACTAAGACAGCCGCAACTACAGGTTCCCGACTCTATAATTATATCTATTTCAGCTCATCATGAATTAAAAATACATCCCGATGATGTGACTAAGACAGAAGCGACTACACGTTTCCTACTCTATAATTATATCTCTTTCCGCTTAACACGAATTATAAATACATCCCTATGATGTGACTAAGACAGCAGCAACTACACGTTTCCGACTCTATAATTATATCTATTTCAGCTCATCATGAATTAACAATACATCCCGATGATGTGAATAAGACAGAAGAGACTACACGTTTCCGACACTATAATTATATCTCTTTCCACTTACCACGAATTAAAAATACATCCCGATGATGTGACTAAGACAGAAGCGACTACACGTTTCCTACTCTATAATTATCTCTGTTTCCGCTTATCACAAATTAAAAATACATCCCGATGATGTGACTAAGACAAAAGCGACTACACGTTTCCGGCTCTATAATTATATCTATTTCAGCTCATCATGAATTATAAATACATCCCTATGATGTGACTAAGACAGCAGCAACTACAGGTTCCAGACTCTATAATTATATCTATTTCAGCTCATCATGAATTATAAATACATCCCTATCAGGTGACTAAGACAGCAGCAACTACTGGTTCCTGACTCTATAATTATATCTATTTCAGCTCATCATGAATTATAAATACATCCCTATGATGTGACTAAGACAGCAGCAACTATAAGTTCCCGACTCTATGATTATATCTATTTCAGCTCATCATGAATTAAAAATACATCCCGATGATGTGACTAAGACAGAAGCGACTACACGATTACGACTCTATAATTATATCTCTTTCCGCTTATCATGAATTATAAATACATCCCTATAACGTGACTAAGACGACAGCAACTACACGTTTCCGACTCTATAATTATATCTATTTCAGCTCATCATGAATTAAAAATACATCCCGATGACGTGACTAAGACAGCAGCAACTACAGGTTCACGACTCTATAATTATATCTATTTCAGCTCATCATGAATTATAAATACATCCCGATGATGTGAATAAGACAGAAGCGACTACACGTTTCCCGACTCTATAATTATATCTATTTCAGCTCATCATGAATTATAAATACATCCCTATGATGTGACTAAGACAGCAGCAACTATAAGTTCCCGACTCTATGATTATATCTATTTCAGCTCATCATGAATTAAAAATACATCTCGATGATGTGACTAAGACAGAAGCGACTACACGATTACGACTCTATAATTATATCTCTTTCCGCTTATCATGAATTATAAATACATCCCTATAACGTGACTAAGACAGCAGCAACTACACGTTTCCGACTCTATAATTATATCTATTTCAGCTCATCATGAATTAAAAATACATCCCGATGATGTGAATAAGACAGAAGCGACTACACGTTTCCCGACTCTATAATTATATCTATTTCAGCTCATCATGAATTAAAAATACATCCCTATGATGTGACTAAGACAGCAGCAACTACAGGTTCCCGACTCTATAATTATATCTATTTCAGCTCATAATGAATTATAAATACATCCCGATGATGTGACTAAGACAGCAGCAACTACAGGTTCCCGACTCTATAATTATATCTATTTCAGCTCATCATGAATTATAAATACATCCCCATGATGTGACTAAGACAGCAGCAACTACAGGTTCCCGACTCTATAATTATATCTATTTCAGTTCATCATGAATTATAAATACGTCCCTATGATGTGACTAAGACAGCAGCAACTATAAGTTCCCGACTCTATGATTATATCTATTTCAGCTCATCATGAATTAAAAATACATCCCGATGATGTGACTAAGACAGAAGCGACTACACGTTTCCGACTCTATAATTATATCTCTTTCCGCTTACCACGAATTATAAATACATCCCCATCATGTGACTAAGACAGCAGCAACTACAGGTTCCCGACTCTATAATTATATCTATTTCAGCTCATCATGAATTATAAATACATCACTATGATGTGACTAAGACAGCAGCAACTACAGGTTCCCGACTCTATAATTATATCTATTTCAGCTCATCATGAATTAAAAATACATCCCGATGATGTGAATGAGACAGAAGCGACTACAGGTTCCCGACTCTATAATTATATCTCTTTCCGCTTACCACGAATTAAAAATACATCCCGATGATGTGACTAAGACAGAAGCGACTACACGTTTCCTACTCTATAATTATATCTCTTTCCGCTTATCACGAATTATAAATACATCCCTATGATGTGACTAAGACAGAAGCAACTACACGTTTCAGACTCTATAATTATATCTATTTCAGCTCATCATGAATTAAAAATACATCCCGATGATGTGACTAAGACAGAAGCGACTACACGTTTCCGACTCTATAATTATATCTCTTTCCGCTCATCACGAATTATAAATACATCCCTATGATGTGACTAAGACAGCAGCAACTACACGTTTCCGACTCTATAATTATATCTATTTCCGCTCATCATGAATTAAAAATACATCCGGATGACGTGACTAAGACAGCAGCAACTACAGGTTCCCGACTCTATAATTATATCTATTTCAGCTCATCATGAATTATAAATACATCTCTATCATGTGACTAAGACAGCAGCAACTACAGGTTCCCGACTCTATAATTATATCTATTTCAGCACATCATGAATTAAAAATACATCCCGATGTGACAAAGACTGTAGCGACTACACGTTTCGACTCTATAATTATATCTCTTTTCGCTTATCACGAATTATAAATACATCCCTATGATGTGACTAAGACAGCAGCAACTACAGGTTCCCGACTCTATAATTATATCTATTTCAGCTCATCATGAATTAAAAGTACATCCCTATGATATGACTAAGACAGCAGCAACTACAGGTTCCCGACTCTATAATTATATCTATTTCAGCTCATCATGAATTAAAAATACATCCCTATGATGTGACTAAGAAAGCAGCAACTACCGGTTCCCGACTCTATAATTATATCTATTTCAGCTCATCATGAATTATAAATACATCCCTATGATGTGACTAAGACAGCAGCAACTACAGGTTCCCGACTCTATAATTATATCTCTTTCCGCTTACCACGAATTAAAAATACATCCCGATGATGTGACTAAGACAGAAGCGACTACACGTTTCCGACTCTATAATTATATCTATTTCCGCTCATCATGAATTAAAAATACATCCCGATGACGTGACTAAGACAGCAGCAACTACATGTTCACGACTCTATAATTATATCTATTTCAGCTCATCATGAATTATAAATACATCCCGATGATGTGAATAAGACAGAAACGACTACACGTTTCCCGACTCTATAATTATATCTATTTCAGCTCATCATGAATTATAAATACATCCCTATGATGTGACTAAGACAGCAGCAACTATAAGTTCCCGACTCTATGATTATATCTATTTCAGCTCATCATGAATTAAAAATACATCCCGATGATGTGACTAAGACAGAAGCGACTACACGATTACGACTCTATAATTATATCTCTTTCCGCTTATCATGAATTATAAATACATCCCTATAACGTGACTAAGACAGCAGCAACTACACGTTTCCGACTCTATAATTATATCTATTTCAGCTCATCATGAATTAAAAATACATCCCGATGATGTGAATAAGACAGGAGCTACTACACGTTTCCCACTCTATAATTATATCTCTTTCCACTAATCACGAATTAAAAATACATCCCGGTGATGTGACTAAGACAGATGCGACTACACGTTTCCGACACTATAATTATATCTCTTTCCGCTTATCACGAATTAAAAATACATCCCGATGATGTGACTAAGACAGAAGCGGCCACACGTTTCCGGCTGTATAATTATATCTCTTTCCGCTCATCACGAATTAAAAATACATCCCGGTGATGTGACTAAGACAGAAGCGGCCACACGTTTCCGGCTCTATAATTATATCTCTTTCCACTCATCACGAATTAAAAATACATCCCGATGATGTGACTAAGACAGAAGCGGCCACACGTTTCCGGCTGTATAATTATATCTCTTTCCGCTCATCACGAATTAAAAATACATCCCGATGATGTGACTAAGACAGAAGCGGCCACACGTTTCCGGCTCTATAATTATATCTCTTTCCGCTCATCACGAATTAAAAATACATCCCGGTGATGTGACTAAGACAGAAGCGGCCACACGTTTCCGGCTCTACAATTATATCTCTTTCCGCTTATCACGAATTATAAATACATCCCTATGATGTGACTAAGACAGCAGCAACGACCGTTTCCCGACTCTATAATTATATCTATTTCACCTCATCATGAATTAAAAATACATCCCGATAATGTGACTAAGACAGCAGCAACTACAGTTTCCCGACTCTATAATTATATCTATTTCACCTCATCATGAATTAAAAATACATCCCGATGATGTGAATAAGACAGAAGCGACTACACGTTTCCGACACTATAATTATAACTCTTTCCGCTTACCACGAATTAAAAATACATCCCTATGATGTGACTAAGACAGAAGCGACTACACGCTTCCCACTCTATAATTATATCTATTTCCGCTTTTCACGAATTAAAAATACATCCCGTTGATGTGACTAAGACAGAAGCGACTACCCGTTTCCCACTCTATAATTATATCTCTTTCCGCTTATCACGAATTATAAATACATCCCTATGATATGACTAAGACAGCAGCAACTACAGGTTCCCGACTCTATAATTATATCTATTTCAGCTCATCATGAATTAAAAATCCATCCCTATGATGTGACTAAGACAGCAGCAACTACAGGTTCCCGACTCTATAATTATATCTATTTCAGCTCATCATTAATTAAAAATACATCCCTATGATGTGACTAAGACAGCAGCAACTACAGGTTCCCGACTCTATAATTATATCTATTTCAGTTCATCATGAATTAAAAATACATCCCTATGATGTGACTAAGACAGCAGCAACTATAAGTTCCCGACTCTATGATTATATCTATTTCAGCTCATCATGAATTAAAAATACATCCCGATGATGTGACTAAGACAGAAGCGACTACACGTTTCCAACTCTATAATTTTATCTCTTTCCGCTTATCACGAATTATAAATACATCCCTATGATGTGACTAAGACAGCAGCAACTACTGGTTCCTGACTCTATAATTATATCTATTTCAGCTCATCATGAATTATAAATACATCCCTATGATGTGCCTAAGACAGCAGCAACTACAAGTTCCCGACTTATGATTATATCTATTTCAGCTCATCATGAATTAAAAATACATGCCGATGATGTGACTAAGACAGAAGCGACTCCACGTTTCCGACTCTATAATTATATCTCTTTCCGCTCATCACGAATTATAAATACATCCCTATGATGTGACTAAGACAGCAGCAACTACACGTTTACGACTCTATAATTATATCTATTTCCGCTCATCATGAATTAAAAATACATCCCGATGACGTGACTAAGACAGCAGCAACTACAGGTTCCCGACTCTATAATTATATCTATTTCAGCTCATCATGAATTATAAATACATCCCGATGATGTGAATAAGACAGAAGCGACTACACGTTTCCCGACTCTATAATTATATCTATTTCAGCTCATCATGAATTATAAATACATCCCTATGATGTGACTAAGACAGCAGCAACTATAAGTTCCCGACTCTATGATTATATCTATTTCAGCTCATCATGAATTAAAAATACATCCCGATGATGTGACTAAGACAGAAGCGACTACACGATTACGACTCTATAATTATATCTCTTTCCGCTTATCATGAATTATAAATACATCCCTATAACGTGACTAAGACAGCAGCAACTACACGTTTCCGACTCTATAATTATATCTATTTCAGCTCATCATGAATTAAAAATACATCCCGATGATGTGAATAAGACAGAAGCGACTACACGTTTCCCGACTCTATAATTATATCTATTTCAGCTCATCATGAATTAAAAATACATCCCTATGATGTGACTAAGACAGCAGCAACTACAGGTTCCCGACTCTATAATTATATCTATTTCAGCTCATCATGAATTATAAATACATCCCGATGATGTGACTAAGACAGCAGCAACTACAGGTTCCCGACTCTATAATTATATCTATTTCAGCTCATCATGAATTATAAATACATCCCCATGATGTGACTAAGACAGCAGCAACTATAGGTTCCCGACTCTATAATTATATCTATTTCAGCTCATCATGAATTATAAATACATCCCTATGATGTGACTAAGACAGCAGCAACTATAAGTTCCCGACTCTATGATTATATCTATTTCAGCTCATCATGAATTAAAAATACATCCCGATGATGTGACTCAGACAGAAGCGACTACACGTTTCCGACTCTATAATTATATCTCTTTCCGCTTACCACGAATTATAAATACATCCCCATGATGTGACTAAGACAGCAGCAACTACAGGTTCCCGACTCTATAATTATATCTATTTCAGCTCATCATGAATTATAAATACATCACTATGATGTGACTAAGACAGCAGCAACTACAGGTTCCCGACTCTATAATTATGTCTATTTCAGCTCATCATGAATTATAAATACATCCCTATGATGTGACTAAGACAGCAGCAACTACAGGTTCCCGATTCTATAATTATATCTATTTCAGCTCATCATGAATTAAAAATACATCCCGATGATGTGAATGAGACAGAAGCGACTACACGTTTCCCATTCTATAATTATATCTATTTCAGCTCATCATGAATTATAAATACATCCCTATGATGTGACTAAGACAGCAGAAACTACAGGTTCCCGACTCTATAATTATATCTATTTCAGCTCATCATGAATTATAAATACATCCCTATGATGTGACTAAGACAGCAGCAACTACAGGTTCCCGACTCTATAATTATATCTCTTTCCGCTTACCACGAATTAAAAATACATCCCGATGATGTGACTAAGACAGAAGCGACTACACGTTTCCTACTCTATAATTATATCTCTTTCCGCTTATCACGAATTATAAATACATCCCTATGATGTGACTAAGACAGAAGCAACTACACGTTTCAGACTCTATAATTATATCTATTTCAGCTCATCATGAATTATAAATACATCCCGATGATGTGACTAAGACAGCAGCAACTACAGGTTCCCGACTCTATAATTATATCTATTTCAGCTCATCATGAATTATAAATACATCCCCATGATGTGACTAAGACAGCAGCAACTACAGGTTCCCGACTCTATAATTATATCTATTTCAGCTCATCATGAATTAAAAATACATCCCGATGATGTGAATGAGACAGAAGCGACTACACGTTTCCCATTCTATAATTATATCTATTTCAGCTCATAATGAATTATAAATACATCCCTATGATGTGACTAAGACAGCCGCAACTACAGGTTCCCGACTCTATAATTATATCTATTTCCGCTTACCACGAATTAAAAATACATCCCGATGATGTGACTAAGACAGAAGCGACTACACGTTTCCTACTCTATAATTATATCTCTTTCCGCTTATCACGAATTATAAATACATCCCTATGATGTGACTAAGACAGAAGCAACTACACGTTTCAGACTCTATAATTATATCTATTTCAGCTCATCATGAATTATGAATACATCCCGATGATGTGACTAAGACAGCAGCAACTACAGGTTCCCGACTCTATAATTATATCTATTTCAGCTCATCATGAATTATAAATACATCCCCATGATGTGACTAAGACAGCAGCAACTACAGGTTCCCGACTCTATAATTATATCTATTTCAGCTCATCATGAATTATAAATACATCCCTATGATGTGACTAAGACAGCAGCAACTATAAGTTCCCGACTCTATGATTATATCTATTTCAGCTCATCATGAATTAAAAATACATCCCGATGATGTGACTAAGACAGAAGCGACTACACGTTTCCGACTCTATAATTATATCTCTTTCCGCTTACCACGAATTATAAATACATCCCCATGATGTGACTAAGACAGCAGCAACTACAGGTTCCCGACTCTATAATTATATCTATTTCAGCTCATCATGAATTATAAATACATCCCGATGATGTGAATGAGACAGAAGCGACTACACGTTTCCCATTCTATAATTATATCTATTTCAGCTCATAATGAATTATAAATACATCCCTATGATGTGACTAAGACAGCCGCAACTACAGGTTCCCGACTCTATAATTATATCTATTTCAGCTCATCATGAATTATAAATACATCCCTATGATGTGACTAAGACAGCAGCAACTACAGGTTCCCGACTCTATAATTATATCTCTTTCCGCTTACCACGAATTAAAAATACATCCCGATGATGTGACTAAGACAGAAGCGACTACACGTTTCCTACTCTATAATTATATCTCTTTCCGCTTATCACGAATTATAAATACATCCCTATGATGTGACTAAGACAGAAGCAACTACACGTTTCAGACTCTATAATTATATCTATTTCAGCTCATCATGAATTATAAATACATCCCGATGATGTGACTAAGACAGCAGCAACTACAGGTTCCCGACTCTATAATTATATCTATTTCAGCTCATCATGAATTATAAATACATCCCCATGATGTGACTAAGACAGCAGCAACTACAGGTTCCCGACTCTATAATTATATCTATTTCAGCTCATCATGAATTATAAATACATCCCTATGATGTGACTAAGACAGCAGCAACTATAAGTTCCCGACTCTATGATTATATCTATTTCAGCTCATCATGAATTAAAAATACATCCCGATGATGTGACTAAGACAGAAGCGACTACACGTTTCCGACTCTATAATTATATCTCTTTCCGCTTACCACAAATTATAAATACGTCCCCATGATGTGACTAAGACAGCAGCAACTACAGGTTCCCGACTCTATAATTATATCTATTTCAGCTCATCATGAATTATAAATACATCACTATGATGTGACTAAGACAGCAGCAACTACAGGTTCCCGACTCTATAATTATATCTATTTCAGCTCATCATGAATTATAAATACATCACTATGATGTGACTAAGACAGCAGCAACTACAGGTTCCCGACTCTATAATTATATCTATTTCAGCTCATCATGAATTAAAAATACATCCCGATGATGTGAATGAGACAGAAGCGACTACACGTTTCCCATTCTATAATTATATCTATTTCAGCTCATAATGAATTATAAATACATCCCTATGATGTGACTAAGACAGCCGCAACTACAGGTTCCCGACTCTATAATTATATCTATTTCAGCTCATCATGAATTATAAATACATCCCTATGATGTGACTAAGACAGCAGCAACTACAGGTTCCCGACTCTATAATTATATCTCTTTCCGCTTACCACGAATTAAAAATACATCCCGATGATGTGACTAAGACAGAAGCGACTACACGTTTCCTACTCTATAATTATATCTCTTTCCGCTTATCACGAATTATAAATACATCCCTATGATGTGACTAAGACAGAAGCAACTACACGTTTCAGACACTATAATTATATCTATTTCAGCTCATCATGAATTATAAATACATCCCCATGATGTGACTAAGACAGCAGCAACTACAGGTTCCCGACTCTATAATTATATCTATTTCAGCTCATCATGAATTATAAATACATCCCCATGATGTGACTAAGACAGCAGCAACTACAGGTTCCCGACTCTATAATTATATCTATTTCAGCTCATCATGAATTATAAATACATCCCTATGATGTGACTAAGACAGCAGCAACTATAAGTTCCCGACTCTATGATTATATCTATTTCAGCTCATCATGAATTAAAAATACATCCCGATGATGTGACTAAGACAGAAGCGACTACACGTTTCCGACGCTATAATTATATCTCTTTCCGCTTACCACGAATTATAAATACATCCCCATGATGTGACTAAGACAGCAGCAACTACAGGTTCCCGACTCTATAATTATATCTATTTCAGCTCATCATGAATTATAAATACATCACTATGATGTGACTAAGACAGCAGCAACTACAGGTTCCCGACTCTATAATTATATCTATTTCAGCTCATCATGAATTAAAAATACATCACTATGATGTGACTAAGACAGCAGCAACTACAGGTTCCCGACTCTATAATTATATCTATTTCAGCTCATCATGAATTATAAATACATCCCTATGATGTGACTAAGACAGCAGCAACTACAGGTTCCCGACTCTATAATTATATCTCTTTCCGCTTACCACGAATTAAAAATACATCCCGATGATGTGACTAAGACAGAAGCGACTACACGTTTCCGACTCTATAATAATATCTCTTTCCGCTTATCACGAATTATAAATACATCCCTATGATGTGACTAAGACAGAAGCGACTACACGTTTCCGACTCTATAATTATATCTCTTTCCGCTCATCACGAATTAAAAATACATTCTGATGATGTGACTAAGACAGTAGCGACTACACGTTTCCTTCTCTATAATTATATCTCTTTCCACTTATCACGAATTAAAAATACATCCCGATGATGTGACTAAGACAGCAGCAACTACCCGTTTCCGTCTCTATAATTATATCTATTTCACCTCATCATGAATTAAAAATATATCCCGATGATGTGAATAAGACAGAAGGTACTACACGTTTCCCACTCTATAATTATATCTCTTTCCGCTTATCACGAATTATAAATACATCCCTATGATGTGACTAAGACAGAAGCGACTACACGTTTCCGACTCTATAAATATATCTCTTTCCGCTCATCACGAATTAAAAATACATTCTGATGATGTGACTAAGACAGTAGCGACTACACGTTTCCTTCTCTATAATTATATCTCTTTCCACTTATCACGAATTAAAAATACATCCCGATGATGTGACTAAGACAGAAGTGACTACACGTTTCCGACTCTATAATTATATTTCTTTCCGCTCATCACGAATTAAAAATACATCCCGATGATGTGACTAAGACAGTAGCGGCCACACGTTTCCGCCTCTATAATTATATCTCTTTCCGCTCATCATGAATTAAAAATACATCCCGATGATGTGACTAAGACAGAAGCGGCCACACGTTTCCGGCTGTATAATTATATCTCTTTCCGCTCATCACGAATTAAAAATACATCCCGATGATGTGACTAAGACAGAAGCGACCACACGTTTCCGGCTCTATAATTATATCTCTTTCCGCTCATCACGAATTAAAAATACATCCCTATGATGTGACTAAGACAGCAGCAACTACAGTTTCCCGACTCTATAATTATATCTATTTCACCTCATCATGAATTAAAAATACATCCCGATAATGTGACTAAGACAGCCGCAACTACAGTTTCCCGACTCTATAATTATATCTATTTCACCTCATCATGAATTAAAAATACATCCCGATGATGTGAATAAGACAGAAGCGACTACACGTTTCCGACACTATAATTATATCTCTTTCCGCTTACCACGAATTAAAAATACATCCCTATGATGTGACTAAGACAGAAGCGACTACACGTTTCCCACTCTATAATTATATCTATTTCCGCTTTTCACGAATTAAAAATACATCCCGTTGATGTGACTAAGACAGAAGCGACTACACGTTTCCCACTCTATAATTATATCTCTTTCCGCTTATCACGAATTATAAATACATCCTTATGATATGACTAAGACAGCAGCAACTACAGGTTCCCGACTCTATAATTATATCTATTTCAGCTCATCATGAATTAAAAATACATCCCTATGATGTGACTAAGACTGCAGCAACTACAGGTTCCCGACTCTATAATTATATCTATTTCAGCTCATCATGAATTAAAAATACATCCCTATGATGTGACCAAGACAGCAGCAACTACAGGTTCCTGACTCTATAATTATAACTATTTCAGCTCATCATGAATTAAGAATACATCCCGATGATGTGACTAAGACAGAAGCGACTACACGTTTCCGACTCTATAATTTTATCTCTTTCCGCTTATCACGAATTATTAATACATCCCTATGATGTGACTAAGACAGCAGCAACTACAGGTTCCCGACTCTATAATTATATCTATTTAAGCTCATCATGAAATAAAAATACATCCCGATTATGTGAATAAGACAGAAGCGACTACACGTTTCCCACTCTATAATTATATCTCTTTCCGCTTACCATGAATTAAAAATACATCCCTATGATGTGACTAAGACAGAAGCGACTACACGTTTCCGACTCTATAATTATATCTCTTTCCGCTTACCACGAATTATAAATACATCCCCATGATGTGACTAAGACAGCAGCAACTACAGGTTCCCGACTCTATAATTATATCTATTTCAGCTCATCATGAATTATAAATACATCACTATGATGTGACTAAGACAGCAGCAACTACAGGTTCCCGACTCTATAATTATGTCTATTTCAGCTCATCATGAATTATAAATACATCCCTATGATGTGACTAAGACAGCAGCAACTACAGGTTCCCGATTCTATAATTATATCTATTTCAGCTCATCATGAATTAAAAATACATCCCGATGATGTGAATGAGACAGAAGCGACTACACGTTTCTCATTCTATAATTATATCTATTTCAGCTCATCATGAATTATAAATACATCCCTATGATGTGACTAAGACAGCAGAAACTACAGGTTCCCGACTCTATAATTATATCTATTTCAGCTCATCATGAATTATAAATACATCCCTATGATGTGACTAAGACAGCAGCAACTACAGGTTCCCGACTCTATAATTATATCTCTTTCCGCTTACCACGAATTAAAAATACATCCCGATGATGTGACTAAGACAGAAGCGACTACACGTTTCCTACTCTATAATTATATCTCTTTCCGCTTATCACGAATTATAAATACATCCCTATGATGTGACTAAGACAGAAGCAACTACACGTTTCAGACTCTATAATTATATCTATTTCAGCTCATCATGAATTATAAATACATCCCGATGATGTGACTAAGACAGCAGCAACTACAGGTTCCCGACTCTATAATTATATCTATTTCAGCTCATCATGAATTATAAATACATCCCCATGATGTGACTAAGACAGCAGCAACTACAGGTTCCCGACTCTATAATTATATCTATTTCAGCTCATCATGAATTAAAAATACATCCCGATGATGTGAATGAGACAGAAGCGACTACACGTTTCCCATTCTATAATTATATCTATTTCAGCTCATAATGAATTATAAATACATCCCTATGATGTGACTAAGACAGCCGCAACTACAGGTTCCCGACTCTATAATTATATCTATTTCCGCTTACCACGAATTAAAAATACATCCCGATGATGTGACTAAGACAGAAGCGACTACACGTTTCCTACTCTATAATTATATCTCTTTCCGCTTATCACGAATTATAAATACATCCCTATGATGTGACTAAGACAGAAGCAACTACACGTTTCAGACTCTATAATTATATCTATTTCAGCTCATCATGAATTATGAATACATCCCGATGATGTGACTAAGACAGCAGCAACTACAGGTTCCCGACTCTATAATTATATCTATTTCAGCTCATCATGAATTATAAATACATCCCCATGATGTGACTAAGACAGCAGCAACTACAGGTTCCCGACTCTATAATTATATCTATTTCAGCTCATCATGAATTATAAATACATCCCTATGATGTGACTAAGACAGCAGCAACTATAAGTTCCCGACTCTATGATTATATCTATTTCAGCTCATCATGAATTAAAAATACATCCCGATGATGTGACTAAGACAGAAGCGACTACACGTTTCCGACTCTATAATTATATCTCTTTCCGCTTACCACGAATTATAAATACATCCCCATGATGTGACTAAGACAGCAGCAACTACAGGTTCCCGACTCTATAATTATATCTATTTCAGCTCATCATGAATTATAAATACATCCCGATGATGTGAATGAGACAGAAGCGACTACACGTTTCCCATTCTATAATTATATCTATTTCAGCTCATAATGAATTATAAATACATCCCTATGATGTGACTAAGACAGCCGCAACTACAGGTTCCCGACTCTATAATTATATCTATTTCAGCTCATCATGAATTATAAATACATCCCTATGATGTGACTAAGACAGCAGCAACTACAGGTTCCCGACTCTATAATTATATCTCTTTCCGCTTACCACGAATTAAAAATACATCCCGATGATGTGACTAAGACAGAAGCGACTACACGTTTCCTACTCTATAATTATATCTCTTTCCGCTTATCACGAATTATAAATACATCCCTATGATGTGACTAAGACAGAAGCAACTACACGTTTCAGACTCTATAATTATATCTATTTCAGCTCATCATGAATTATAAATACATCCCGATGATGTGACTAAGACAGCAGCAACTACAGGTTCCCGACTCTATAATTATATCTATTTCAGCTCATCATGAATTATAAATACATCCCCATGATGTGACTAAGACAGCAGCAACTACAGGTTCCCGACTCTATAATTATATCTATTTCAGCTCATCATGAATTATAAATACATCCCTATGATGTGACTAAGACAGCAGCAACTATAAGTTCCCGACTCTATGATTATATCTATTTCAGCTCATCATGAATTAAAAATACATCCCGATGATGTGACTAAGACAGAAGCGACTACACGTTTCCGACTCTATAATTATATCTCTTTCCGCTTACCACAAATTATAAATACGTCCCCATGATGTGACTAAGACAGCAGCAACTACAGGTTCCCGACTCTATAATTATATCTATTTCAGCTCATCATGAATTATAAATACATCACTATGATGTGACTAAGACAGCAGCAACTACAGGTTCCCGACTCTATAATTATATCTATTTCAGCTCATCATGAATTATAAATACATCACTATGATGTGACTAAGACAGCAGCAACTACAGGTTCCCGACTCTATAATTATATCTATTTCAGCTCATCATGAATTAAAAATACATCCCGATGATGTGAATGAGACAGAAGCGACTACACGTTTCCCATTCTATAATTATATCTATTTCAGCTCATAATGAATTATAAATACATCCCTATGATGTGACTAAGACAGCCGCAACTACAGGTTCCCGACTCTATAATTATATCTATTTCAGCTCATCATGAATTATAAATACATCCCTATGATGTGACTAAGACAGCAGCAACTACAGGTTCCCGACTCTATAATTATATCTCTTTCCGCTTACCACGAATTAAAAATACATCCCGATGATGTGACTAAGACAGAAGCGACTACACGTTTCCTACTCTATAATTATATCTCTTTCCGCTTATCACGAATTATAAATACATCCCTATGATGTGACTAAGACAGAAGCAACTACACGTTTCAGACACTATAATTATATCTATTTCAGCTCATCATGAATTATAAATACATCCCCATGATGTGACTAAGACAGCAGCAACTACAGGTTCCCGACTCTATAATTATATCTATTTCAGCTCATCATGAATTATAAATACATCCCCATGATGTGACTAAGACAGCAGCAACTACAGGTTCCCGACTCTATAATTATATCTATTTCAGCTCATCATGAATTATAAATACATCCCTATGATGTGACTAAGACAGCAGCAACTATAAGTTCCCGACTCTATGATTATATCTATTTCAGCTCATCATGAATTAAAAATACATCCCGATGATGTGACTAAGACAGAAGCGACTACACGTTTCCGACGCTATAATTATATCTCTTTCCGCTTACCACGAATTATAAATACATCCCCATGATGTGACTAAGACAGCAGCAACTACAGGTTCCCGACTCTATAATTATATCTATTTCAGCTCATCATGAATTATAAATACATCACTATGATGTGACTAAGACAGCAGCAACTACAGGTTCCCGACTCTATAATTATATCTATTTCAGCTCATCATGAATTAAAAATACATCACTATGATGTGACTAAGACAGCAGCAACTACAGGTTCCCGACTCTATAATTATATCTATTTCAGCTCATCATGAATTATAAATACATCCCTATGATGTGACTAAGACAGCAGCAACTACAGGTTCCCGACTCTATAATTATATCTCTTTCCGCTTACCACGAATTAAAAATACATCCCGATGATGTGACTAAGACAGAAGCGACTACACGTTTCCGACTCTATAATAATATCTCTTTCCGCTTATCACGAATTATAAATACATCCCTATGATGTGACTAAGACAGAAGCGACTACACGTTTCCGACTCTATAATTATATCTCTTTCCGCTCATCACGAATTAAAAATACATTCTGATGATGTGACTAAGACAGTAGCGACTACACGTTTCCTTCTCTATAATTATATCTCTTTCCACTTATCACGAATTAAAAATACATCCCGATGATGTGACTAAGACAGCAGCAACTACCCGTTTCCGTCTCTATAATTATATCTATTTCACCTCATCATGAATTAAAAATATATCCCGATGATGTGAATAAGACAGAAGGTACTACACGTTTCCCACTCTATAATTATATCTCTTTCCGCTTATCACGAATTATAAATACATCCCTATGATGTGACTAAGACAGAAGCGACTACACGTTTCCGACTCTATAAATATATCTCTTTCCGCTCATCACGAATTAAAAATACATTCTGATGATGTGACTAAGACAGTAGCGACTACACGTTTCCTTCTCTATAATTATATCTCTTTCCACTTATCACGAATTAAAAATACATCCCGATGATGTGACTAAGACAGAAGTGACTACACGTTTCCGACTCTATAATTATATTTCTTTCCGCTCATCACGAATTAAAAATACATCCCGATGATGTGACTAAGACAGTAGCGGCCACACGTTTCCGCCTCTATAATTATATCTCTTTCCGCTCATCATGAATTAAAAATACATCCCGATGATGTGACTAAGACAGAAGCGGCCACACGTTTCCGGCTGTATAATTATATCTCTTTCCGCTCATCACGAATTAAAAATACATCCCGATGATGTGACTAAGACAGAAGCGACCACACGTTTCCGGCTCTATAATTATATCTCTTTCCGCTCATCACGAATTAAAAATACATCCCTATGATGTGACTAAGACAGCAGCAACTACAGTTTCCCGACTCTATAATTATATCTATTTCACCTCATCATGAATTAAAAATACATCCCGATAATGTGACTAAGACAGCCGCAACTACAGTTTCCCGACTCTATAATTATATCTATTTCACCTCATCATGAATTAAAAATACATCCCGATGATGTGAATAAGACAGAAGCGACTACACGTTTCCGACACTATAATTATATCTCTTTCCGCTTACCACGAATTAAAAATACATCCCTATGATGTGACTAAGACAGAAGCGACTACACGTTTCCCACTCTATAATTATATCTATTTCCGCTTTTCACGAATTAAAAATACATCCCGTTGATGTGACTAAGACAGAAGCGACTACACGTTTCCCACTCTATAATTATATCTCTTTCCGCTTATCACGAATTATAAATACATCCTTATGATATGACTAAGACAGCAGCAACTACAGGTTCCCGACTCTATAATTATATCTATTTCAGCTCATCATGAATTAAAAATACATCCCTATGATGTGACTAAGACTGCAGCAACTACAGGTTCCCGACTCTATAATTATATCTATTTCAGCTCATCATGAATTAAAAATACATCCCTATGATGTGACCAAGACAGCAGCAACTACAGGTTCCTGACTCTATAATTATAACTATTTCAGCTCATCATGAATTAAGAATACATCCCGATGATGTGACTAAGACAGAAGCGACTACACGTTTCCGACTCTATAATTTTATCTCTTTCCGCTTATCACGAATTATTAATACATCCCTATGATGTGACTAAGACAGCAGCAACTACAGGTTCCCGACTCTATAATTATATCTATTTAAGCTCATCATGAAATAAAAATACATCCCGATTATGTGAATAAGACAGAAGCGACTACACGTTTCCCACTCTATAATTATATCTCTTTCCGCTTACCATGAATTAAAAATACATCCCTATGATGTGACTAAGACAGAAGCGACTACACGTTTCCCACTCTATAATTATATCTATTTCCGCTTTTCACGAATTAAAAATACATCCCGTTGATATGACTAAGACAGAAGCGACTACACGTTTCCCACTCTATAATTATATCTCTTTCCGCTTATCACGAATTATAAATACATCCCTATGATATGACTAAGACAGCAGCAACTACAGGTTCCCGACTCCATAATTATATCTATTTCAGCTCATCATGAATTAAAAATACATCCCGATGATGTGAATGAGACAGAAGCGACTACACGTTTCCCACTCTATAATTATATCTCTTTCAGCTCATCATGAATTAAAAATACATCCCGATGATGTGACTAAGACAGCAGATACTACAGGTGGCCGACTCTATAATTATATCTATTTCAGCTCATCATGAATTATAAATACATCCCTATCATGTGACTAAGACAGCAGCAACTACAGGTTCCCGACTCTATAATTATATCTATTTCCGCTTATCACGAATTAAAAATACATCCCGTTGATGTGACTAAGACAGAAGCGACTACACGTTTCCGACACTATAATTATATCTCTTTCCGCTTACCACGAATTAAAAATACATCCCGATGATGTGACTAAGACAGAAGCGACTACACGTTTCCGACTCTATAATTATATCTCTTTCCGCTCATCACGAATTAAAAATATATTCTGATGATGTGACTAAGACAGTAGCGACTACACGTTTCCGACTCTATAATTATATCTCTTTCCGCTTATCACGAATTAAAAATACATCCCGGTGATGTGACTAAGACAGAAGCGGCCACACGTTTCCTGCTCTATAATTATATCTCTTTCCGCTCATCACGAATTAAAAATATATCCCGGTGATGTGACTAAGACAGAAGCGGCCACACGTTTCTGGCTCTATAATTATATCTCTTTCCGCTCATCACGAATTAAAAATACATCCCGGTGATGTGACTAAGACAGAAGCGGCCACACGTTTCCGGCTCTATAATTATATCTCTTTCCGCTTATCACGAATTAAAAAAACATCCCGATGATGTGACTAAGACAGAAGTGACCACACGTTTCCCACTCTATAATTATATCTCTTTCGGAATATAATGTAGGGACATCAACGTTTTATTGACAAGTTAAAATGAAGATTGTGTATTTTTGTTTTTGTCCAATATTCTTGTATTTCAGGATTATGAAAAAGCAGATAAAAATTATTTAGAAAAAATACCTTACATTTTAAATGAAAACAATTTGAAGTTTTATTTGTTAAAATATGCTTTTAATAATTCAATTTAAAATTTTTGAGTGCAGGTAAATTTTTGCTCTCTAATAAAAAGGATAAGGAAACAAAATATTGTATGAGATTTTGAAGTCATAGGATCAATCGGTCACTTACTTTTAGGACAGCATTGTACCAAACTATAGATGGAATATTCATTTTTATCGATTCCTTTCCAAGAAATTAGTACAATCTCTGAAAAAATATAGATATTATGTGAGGTATCCACTTCTTATTTTAGATCAGGAGTTCTCAACCTGGGTACAATTCCACCCGGATGAAAGTTTGTGTTTCAGTCGGATGTCTTTTTTTATTTTTTCTTGTTTTTTATTTACAGAATTTGGAAACCGTCATGATTGCTAAAAAAACTCCGCTATGAAAATAATCCATGTATATGTACTAATATGGAAAAGAATAAGGATTTTCAATAATATATGCAAATTGGGGGAAGGGGGCATTTCGATGTGGTGTAATGGTTAACAATCTTGTCTCCCATTGTCAATTACGACTGAGTAGTGAATTCGTTCCTCACTGGATCATCCTTATTTTCGGTTTTGTGCAACATCGAAGCTACGCTTAGTAAATCGCTTTGGAATGCAACTTTTGAGTTGAACAATCTTGGAATGGTGGGGCGAAGGACATTCTGACAGAGTAAAGAGGGTGAAATGGACAAAGAAAAGTTGGGAAGCGCTGTTTTAGATCTTTCATACCGAATGCTCTGAATAAATCTTTCTCAGCCTCGTAGTGGATCATTTATAAAATTATTTAAATCTACATATCATTGCCCAAGTATAGTTAAATCTAAGAAAGTGTTTTTTAGAATTCATTTCTTGCCAACATTGACAAAAATTAATAAACATACAAGATCTCTCATTGAAGAATACAAAAACAACCACAGTTTTGACTGAGTTCTTTAGCCTTGGTTGTCATTAGTTTAATAAAGAAGAACTTCTCTGAATTCCAAAGCATTCCAAAGCATTCTATTATATTCCCATTATTATTACTCTCAGAATCAGGAAGAGACAGCTGAAAGATCTTAGAGACATAATGAGGAAGGCGATTGGAAAACTTAAACCTGACAAAACGTATTGAGGGCAACAGAAATAAGGGAAGACAGCAAGCCACGAACCTGACGAGCCTTAGCAAGGGTAGAAAAGGTGCAAATGGCCACAAGGAAGGAAGGAAGGAAGGAAGGAAGGAAAGAAGAAAAAGAGTAGGAGAAGAAAGAGGAAGAAGAAGAGTAGGAGAAGGAAGAGGAAGAAGAAGAGTAGGAGAAGGAAGAGGAAGAAGACGAGTAGGAGAAGGAAGAGGAAGAAGACGAGTAGGAGAAGGAAGAGGAAGAAGACGAGTAGGAGAAGGAAGAGGAAGAAGAGTAGGAGAAGGAAGAGGAAGAAGAAGAGTAGGAGAAGGAAGAGGAAGAAGAAGAGTAGGAGGAGAAGTAAGAAAAAAATAGTAGGAGGAGGAGGAGGAAGACGAAGATAATAATAATGATAATAATAATAATTATTATTGTTTGTCTATTATTTGAATGTGTCACTATCCTTATCACATCTGATCGCTAAACAACATAATTTCAACAACTGTGTAGAACTGTAATTCAAACTTTGTATTAAAGATCACGAAAATCTTAAAGGTACATATTTGCATGTTAGTCCTTGAGGGGAAAACGCTACTCTAGCCAGAACTCCAACAATTTTTCTCTTTGATTCTTTATTTGAATTGTCGTAGTTTCCTTAAAATAGAAATGCCGATAATTTCTTGGCTTCGCTCTGTTCCATTCATCTTCCGTTGATTAGCCAAATGAAAATTCATGACACATAAAACGAGCCTTTTCCACTAAAAAGTAATCACGAGAAAGAGTGCCTAACATTTTCATCCTCCACCCTTTTTAGCTTTCTCTTTCACTTCCGTTCGCCCGTTATCAAATATATTTCATTTTTATTCATTTCCCATTATGAAGCTGTGAGAGACTCTGCAGCCATAACTTCAGACAGCATTTCCACGAAACTGTCGGAATCAAAAAGCCATAATGTGAGCTACTTCTGTCCTCCCGAATTTCATATAAATAACCAAAACTTGTTGACATTTTCTGTTTTTTTTGGGGGGGGGGGGTCTTGTTTTTTTTTGTTTGTTTGTTTGTTTTGTTTGTTTGTTGTTTGTTTTTTTCGTGTGAAAAATCATTTCCTTAAGAAAGCAGGGAGAAAGCGCGCTCTTAAGCATTGAAGATTGCATTGACTTGGCTATCAAAGGAACTGAGATCTACACAGGCTGGTATCATGGAATGCTAATTGCAACAGCCGAAAATTGAAACAGAATTCACGGGAGAACGACTAGAGGACCAGCAAATTCCCTAACGAAAAATTGACCATTCCAGGAATTAAATCCAGAAAAATGCATAGATATGGTTGCAAAGAGGACATCTAAAGAGAGAAACTGAATCCTGATGACTGGCAGCCGATTACAATGCCATAAGAAAGCAATGATGTGAAAGCCAATATAGACAAAACACGGATAAATAGCAAATGCAGACAGCGATGAAACCATCAATCATATAAGTAGATACAAGAAGTTAACCCAGAAAGAATGCAAAAATATACTTGTAAGGGGCGTTAAACATTTGTTTATATTATTTTACCCCAAGCAATGCATTAATGCCACCGAGATGCAAAAGGTTACTGGGAATGAAAGAGAATGAGACTTTAGATGGAACTGGCAACAAACCCAATCCTAAACAGGAAACAAGGATACAGCATCTACTCCTATTCAACAGACGATGAAGGAGTGTGAAATGGAGTCAGCAGGGTGATGATGCACTAAGGAGAAATGTTGTGCCTCAATCTCCAGTGATAAATATCTGACAAGAGGCGCAAATACTTTTTAAATCAAATTCACTCCAAGCAAGGCAATAAAGCCACAAAGACATAAGAGGTTACTGGGTGTGAAAGAATAAGAAAAAAACGAAGCATTATTAAGGAGCGATAACAAAAGCAGAATAATCAGGAAGACATTACATACCCATAGACACTGCATTTCAATTTTTGAAGATCAAAGTTGGCCGGAAAACATGGAGCCAGAATAGAGTTCCACTAACGAGAAGTGCGAGAAAAGAAACAGTTAGCATAGAACTTACGGTTAGAACTAGCCAATTCAACTGCAAATTGATGAAAGCTCGTTGCCAATGTAGTACTGCGCTTAAATTCATAAAGTTGAGGTACGATAGCGATGAGTTCATCCGAACAATTACCATGATAATATTTATAGAAAAGGCACAGGGAGGCAACTTTAGGGCGCGGTGGGAAAGTGACTGAAACCGAGATGACAGGTCAGGACAACCAATATTGCTAATTCTCCTTTGGATTTTATCAAGAATCTCTAAACAAATAGCAGGAGCCCCAGATCAAATGTATTAGCAATATCTCAAGCATGGGCGAATGGTAGACTTATAGATATGTAAGATAGATTCTGGAATTAAAAATTGTCTATCCCAACACGGTGAATCAATTTTTTAGCAGCTGACTAAGCAATGGATTATGCCTAAAATAATGATAAGTGACTATTGCAAATATTTGTTCAGAACGAGTAGAGACAAGATTGAATGGTAATTAGGCAAAGGATCACGTTTCACCCCTGCCAAAAAAAGAACAAGAAATATGAATAAAGCAGAAGATTTGTTAGAGATCGTAAAAATGTCAAATTTACTCCAGGCTCGAAAAGAAACCCTGTCAGATAGGGAATGGCGTAGTCCCAACAAAGTGAATGAAAATATCTGAATCTATGAGAAGAGAAATGCAAAAATTGTGGAATGTGAAGATCACAGTTGTATTCCTGGGACACTGGGATGAGGCTTGAAGAACATTACAAAATTTAAACGATTGGTTAATCAGAGGGAAAATGAAATGTCTCCAAATGATAACATTACTATAAATCACTTAGAATACTGCGGCGTGAGCAAATGTTTTCAGAATATTTACTGTCACTTACTTAACCTTCAGCGAAAGTCACAAGGTAATATTTGTATAAAGCGTCAATGAATATAAATTATTATTATTATCGCTTCTTCCGCACGGTTTTTCGTTTTCAGTCGAATATACTGCATAATGGATTTTTGCCATCAAATCGTACGTCTTCCAATAGTATGTTTCGCAGGCTATTTGCAGAGTCAGGCAATGAAAACTTCTGAAGTGATGAAATACTAGGCTTCGTTATTTTTTCTTTGATTTCTGTGGTATATAAATTTCCTTCTGGGTCTTAACCAGAGACCTGAGGTCAGAAATGTCTTCATGTACAAAAAAAAAATAAACTTAAAATCACACACTTTACGTAGATAAAACTCTTCGTAATGTGTGAGCTGTACTTGTGAGTACAATTTTTTGAATTTCTTTAAGGCATGAAATCCCTTCAATGAGGCTATCGGAACCTTTTGCAATCAATCCGATGGCTCCAACTACAACTGGAATTATTGTTGTCCTCATGTGACACACTTTTTTTTATTAGATTTCTACTTCAATTCCTTGTTCATAAAAAACAACTAAAAGCAAATAAAAGCATTTGAAATTAAATAATATATTTGTTTTTTGAGTTTGGTATGTTACAATTCAGAGCTGATTTTCAGGTAGGGGAGATCCAATTAAAAAAAACATGATTTGCATCCTCAAAGCCTTGTGCTTTTAAGTAAACTAATCACTAAACCTGACGCGATCGAATTTCTATCGTTTTCATAAAATTAGTTATGATTGTGTGGGGTGGGGAGTAATAAATATAAAAAAAATATTTCTGCCATGACTTTAATAAAAGAAAACATATTTATAATAATTTCGATCATCTGTGAATAATTTCTGAAAGTTTCATTAACATCCGACAATTATTTTTATTTTTGCAAGATTTTCCAAATTAATGTGTGTCATACAAAAAAAAAAGGTGCTAAAAATTGTATATGTTATTTTACTAGTTCCGGTGATACAAAGAGAAACAAGGATTTTTAAATGAAAATTCAGATTGTTCTAAAAAGAAGGAAAAAAATTTTTAAATAATTAAAGTAAACTTTGATCTTTCCTCTTAATAATAACATAAATATTTAGACGATAAAACTTTGTTTTCGTCAAGTTTGGCGTCTTTTTCATCATGCTATGCTCTTTTTTTAGCGATCTCGTGGAGGTACCTATGCTATGTCAATAAGCATACACTTACTGAATTTCTTGTCTTCTATGATAATCTCAGGTCTGTTGGCTTTTATTTCCCTGTCACTTTGAATTTTCATGTCCCAGAGGATAGTTACGTCGTTATTTCGGGTAACTGTTTACCATCACGCAGTGGTTTCGATTTTTTAGTTCTTGCATATTTTCCCATGCACATATGTTGCTACCTTTTTATGTCTGTGGGTATATTCATTTTTTGCCAGTTCCGGATATCCTGAGTGTTAAGGGGTCTCCCCTTTTTACACAAATGGACTCACCCGAGGTATACATATACTACTACCAGTGAATACCCGGACAGTCTGTAATCGAGGAGGGTAGCACAAGAGTCACAGTTAGCGAGCACGTAGACTCAGTAAGGAGTCGTGCCGCGATACTTCAATACCAAGACTGTATATATATTATTGCTACTAACGCGCATTCCTGGATCTACTAACCCGTATTACCAGTTTGTATTATTACGTTAATACATTTATTTTCCTTATCCATTCCTGGCGTTTGTTATTCATTGATATCGGATTCATCCCGGAATCCACAACAAATTGGCGACGAGGAATTCGAACTCACACGGGAAAGAAAGAAAAAAGATAAATTCCCCCTCGTCGACAACAAATTGGCGACGAGGAATTCGAACTCACACGGGAAGGAAATTGAAACAAAAGTTTCCCTCATTGTCCACAACAAATTGACGACGAGGAATTCGAACTCACACGGGAAGGAAATCGAAACAAAAGTCTCCCTCGTTGTCCACAACAAATTGGCGAGGACGAGGAATTCGAACTCACACGGGAAAGAAATTGAAACAAAATTCTCCCTCGTTGTCCACAACAAATTGACGATGAGGTATTTGAACTCACGCAGAAAAAAAAAACAAAAAAAAACAGAAGTCTCCTTTGACGTTTTTTGCCAGTGTCCACAACAACTTGGCGATAAAAGATTTACGAGGACTAAAATACGGAAAAGCGAGTTTTTCGTAAGACTTTTATCATGGAGGATTTTAAAAATATTTTAGTAGAACTAGTAAAATACCAAAATGAACAATTACAACTCCAGGAAAGAATGAAAGAAAAATGGCAAAAACAATTACTACAAACGCAGGAACTAATATTAAAAGTAGCGGGTAACAAACACCAAAATATCGAAAAAGAGGCGACTTTTTCCCAAGACGCAGTGTGGAATAGGATAGAAACTTTCAAATACTCTCTAGAAGAGGAAAAACATTTCGGGGATTATTTTAGACGCCACGCATCTTTAACATCGATTGTCAAAACTGGACAGAAGCAAAGAAGCTACGTCTGTTGCTCAGAAAATTAGGAACTGAGGAATACACAAAATGTGTGAATTACATTTTGCCAAAAAAGACGAACGAACGTTTGACGAAGCAGTTACATGTCTTACAGAGCTTTACTGTCCAAAAACGTCACTCTTTCACAAGAGATGGAAATGTCTTAACCTGGTAAAGGGCGAAAATGAGAACTATTCCACATTTGCCGCAATCGTGAATAAACATTGCGACGACTTCAAGTTGCCAGAACAAACACCGGACAATTTCAAGTGTCTCATTTTTGTTCAAGGGTTAGTCTCAGCAAAAGACACTGAAATGCGCAAAAGAATGCTTTCAAAACTACAAAATGAACCTGAAATAACACTACAACAATTATCAGAAGATTGCCAAAAATGCCTGAGTATAAAGAAAGACTCGAAGAACATTGAGGAGTCAGGAGTATCACATATACGTAAGTTAAACAAAAGTTTACGTTCTTCACCCTCTCCGGAAAGAAAAAAATTCTATAATAAGGGAAAACGTACAACATATAAGGCAAATTATGACGAAAATCGAAGCAAATATAACCCCCCCCCCCATCTGCATGTTATCGATGTGGAGGACTTCACTGGAATAAGGATTGCCGTTTTAAATATAAAAACTGTCTTGTGTGTGGAAAAATGGGACACAAGGCATCCCAATGTAGGAACAGAAAAGCTACTAGTAAGATAAGAGCTACTAGGATGCATGACGAAGACAATACCAACATAAGGAAATATGTGGAACTTGAAATCTTAAATAAAAAGATAAAATTGCAACTAGACAGGAAAGCGTATAAAATTCGAAGGAGAAATAATCGTAAATGTTAAATTTCACGGAAAAACAAGAAAACTTAAGATATACGTAATGAAAGATACAGAAAATCTAGTGGGTACAGACTGGATGCAAAAATTCGACGTTTGGGACCTACCTATCAGCTCATTTTGCAAAAAGTTAGACGGTGAACCATCAGATGCGACAAAGTTAAAGGAAGAATTACATAATCAATTTCCCGAGGTATTTGCGAGCGGGTTGGGACGATGCAACAAATTTACAGCCAGAATTGAATTAAAAGAAAACGCCCAACCAGTATTTAAAAAGAAGCGTAACGTACCGTTTGCTACTATAGAAAAAACCGACAAAGAATTAGAGAGACTTGAACAAACTGGGATCCTTTCAAAAATAGAGTTTAGTGAATGGGAAGCACCGGTAGTCTATGTAAAAAAGAAATCAGGAGAAATCCGTGTATGCGCAGATTTTTCGACGGGGCTAAATAAGGCTATAAAAGACCATCATTACCCATTACCTATCCCGGAGGAAATATTTACAAAGCTCAACGGCGATAAGATATTTTCCAAAATAGATCTAAGTGAGGCTTATCTGCAAATCCCAGTACAAGAAGAGAGTACGAAAATTCTATGTATTAATACGCACAAAGGGTTGTACAAATTCAACAGACTACCGTTCGGGGTAAAAGTTGCACCAGCAATTTTTCAGCAGACGTTGGACACAATGCTCACGGGCCAGAATTTTGCGACGCTTATCTGGATGACATTCTAATTAAAAACGACACTGTTGAAGAGCACACATCGCACATAAAGGAGGTTTTCAGAAGACTTCAGGACTTTGGGTATAAAGTAAAAGGAAATAAGTGTGATTTTTTCCCAAATGAAATTAAATACTTAAATATACGTTCGAACTCTCTGACTCGCCGAAGGACAGAGTCTCGTTCGGGATGTTTGTCCAACCCGATCCCGTTTATACGGAATCTACGCGCAATATTTGGCCGAGCCTACGGGCTCGGGAATACCCACGTTAAACTCGGCCTTGTGCCACATCTATCCCTCGTGGGGGGACAGTAAATACTGTCTGTAATAGAGGAGGGTAGCACAAGAGTCACAGTTAGCGAGCACGTAGACTCAGTAAGGAGTCATACCGCTATACTTCAATACCAAGACTGTATATATATTATTGCTACTAACCCGCATTCCTGGATCTACTAACCCGTATTACCAGTTTGTATTATTACGTTAATGCATTTATTTTCCTTATCCATTCCTGGCGTTTGTTATTCATTGATATCGAATTCATCCCGGAATCCACAACACTGAGATAACTGTGTTTCATCATATTTTCCGCAGATCCGCATTTCAGGTTAGTTCCATCCTTGATTATGTGACAGTAACAGGATCTGGTTGCAAGGCTTTGGTCCTTAGCTACAATTATAATTTTTTGTTGGTCCACATCTGCTTCTTTCGTTTTTTAAGCATTTGCCACGCAACGCCTTGTTCTCCCAATTGTTTGTCATTTCATTTGGCTAAATTGTTTTGCTTTCTGTTTTACTCATTTGACGTAAATGGTATTCACTTCGTTATTTGTTGGTAGTATTTCAGGTATATTAAGCAGTTTCTTGAAGAGTACAGCTTCTTTGTTGATGGAGTGGATTTGTTGTTTTACTATTTGTAGGAGACGGTCATTGGTTTTTGTGAGGTAAGCTTCCAATTCGAATGTTGTATGTTTTAAAAGTCAGTTCAAGTTGGATTGAACTTCGGTCTCCATAGATACATCTTATCAATATCAGATTTCGGGTGGGGCATCCTCATTTGGGTAAGCAGCAATTATTATTATTATTATTATTATTATTATTATTATTAATAATAATAATAATAATAATAATAATATCGTTCTTCCTACGGATATTTAAAAACTTTTTACCTAATTGAAGAATTATGAACACAAAGCATAACAAATGTAACGAAAAGAAAAATATGCGAACCATAAGTGCGTGCGTGAGTGCGTGCGTGCGTGCGTGTGCGCACGCGCGCTCTCTCGCTCGCATTCACTTTATTTATTACCGGATTCAAATGATTTATGCTATCAGCGGAGAGCAGAGCAATTTCAATGGGACGCCATGTCATTAAATAACATAAAAACTAATAAAAATGAAAGTCATTTTATTTCATAGCAATAAAAAATGACAATCTTTTAACTTTTTATACCATTTTATTTATTTTTAATTGTTAATTTATGTATCTGTTTAATCAATTTTGATAATTATAAATCTGCAATACTTTAAATAAAAACAGGTTTCGTCAACTGGCGATGATCTATGATCAAGGGGAAATAACTTCGATTTTCCCGAAAGTTGGAATCAGATAATTTCTTTCTTTACTGATATGAAAAGTCGGGCAGTTTAAATTTGGTTACATCAGGTCAATTAAATTGATTTCTTAACCAATTTTTCCAAGAAAGTAATGCATTACCTTATATCTGCATTCTTTTAATGGTATGTTCCCGAAGTTGTTGAGCCTGTTTTTTGTTTGTTTTTTTCCATTGGGAAAACGTGTTTAAAAAAACTGCAAATTCGGAAAGTAAAAACTATGCAGAGTATTAAAAGTTTCGTTAGAAACAAAGAAAAGAGTCCTGAACTGTTACGTGATATCTGTCTTCCTGTATGGCAGCCAGCGAACGCGGGACAATCTCCTCAAAGATGTGGAAGAAAATGTAGTTCTACAGAAGGTTGCTAAGGATACCATGGACGGAACATGTAAGCAACGACGTTGTTTTGGAGAGAATAGAAAGAGGAAAATTATACTAAAAATCGGGAAGTGACAGCTGAAATTTTGGGGACACGTAGTGAAAGTGGGTGGGGCTTGGAAAATCTGATACTCACGGGATGGATAGAGGGAAAGAGAGACGGGGGAAGCAACGTTTATCATACTTAATGGGCTTGAGCAAAAATGGATGGCAGAACAGGTTCTGGGAGAAATAACAAAAAGACAAAACTTATTAAGAGCTACAAAGGACAGGAGGAGGTGGAGGGGCATGAACACCTACGTCCTGAAGGGACACGGCACATAAAAGCAGAAATGATGGAGAAGTAAGAAAAAATAAAAGGCGTTTTACTTTTGTATTTTCAAACGAACGATATTTACAATAGCTATGTATTATTTTACCAAAATACGAATTATGATAGACACACATTCACTGACTACTAGAGTGATAAGAAAATTAAGTTGTGACAATCTCTCAAATGAAAGAGATCGAACTACATTCAAAATATTGTCTTTTACCTGGAGTAACGCATCAAGAGAAAATGCAACAGCCTTAATCAGAAAACATTTCCTGATAGATAGATAGATAGATAGATAGATAGATAGATAGATAGATAGATAGATAGAAAGAAAGAAAGAAAGAAAGAAAGAAAGAAAGAAAGAAAAAAAGAAAGAAAGACGGGGTTGGCTGGTTTTTGTATTTTTGTTTGTTTTTTGGGGGGTTCCATAGGCGAGAAATGCGAGGAAAGAAACTATTAGAATAGAATTTAGTACGGTTACATCTAGCTTGTTCAACAGTAAAACAATGAGACCTATTTGCCAATCTAGTAGCACAGTTAATTCCATGCAGTCAAGGAACCAAGGACGAAAGCAACTGCCATGTGAATATTTATAGAAAATATGGCAGTTGGGAAGTGATTGATGTCGAGAGGCCAGGTCAGGTTACATCGAAGACCTTTCTTTGAATTTTGTCAAGAATCTCAAGATATATAGCAAGAACAGCAAACCAGATATGGCAGCAATATTCAATACACGCACGAGAAAAATTGTCTGGCACGACACAGTGAACCAACTTACCTAACAGTAGACCTAGCAGTTGATTCAATATAATCATTTACAAGCCATTCATTGCCCCAGTTAACAACTGATAGTAGTAATTCTCGAGAGCAGCTGCCAATTTTACTTTGTCGGACCTATCGTACTTACTAGGATAGGAGTAAATAGTTGTGTTATCAGCATAAATACTTAGTTGGAAATTCATGACATCGGAAAGGTCATTAATAATAAATAAAAAAAAAGATGAGAAACAGCGTAGTTCCAAGGAGACACGCACATTAATCTGAAATGATCTAGAAGCGTGGCCGTTCAACCCAACTTTCATTTACACGATTTCTTGAGATCGGTTGGATTAAGTCAAATATTCATCCAGAGACAACGTAACTTGTGGAGAAAGCCAGTGTGCCAAACCTTGTGAAACGCCTGCAGGATATCAAAAGTTACAGCCCGAGTCTCGCTGTTATTATCTAAATAAACAAATTCAGTAATAACCATTTAACATATCGTCGATAGACCTAGAAAAAAGAAAGCCATATTGTTTAGTTTATCCGATAGAAAGCTACGTGAAGTGAGATGACTGCTTAAACCAATTGAAATTTGATTACAACCTCTAGTACTTTTGTCAAAATAAAGTAAAAGACTAGTCACTCTATAGGACGATAATTTGAGAGGATCAGAAGGTTTACCAGGGTTCTAAAAGTCAGGAACTACAGAGGAGGATTTCCAACAAGCTAGAAAGCAAGAAACATCAAGTCATTTATTGTAGAGTTTGGAGAGGATTTTATTTTTATTTTATTTTTTCAGCCTACCCACTTTTATTCCAGACCCCCTGTTTATATTATCTTTCACTCCTCTCCCTCCTTTTTTGCTCCAAAAAACATATTTATTTTGAATTAATTTTCCAACCTACCCCTTCCTTATTCCAACCTTACACTTCTATTTTGAGCTTAGATAGAATATCGAACAAATTGTCCTTTGTTAAAAATACACTATTTCTATATTCAAATTAGCCCTATTCAAATGATTTCATATATTTCCTAACAATAAGTTTTTTTTAAAAAAGTCGAAAATGAAATATAAAGATTATAAGTCATTTAAAATCACAAAAATGAAAGCGTTTCGTTCATTGAAACAAGACTGTTAGGATTTGTCTCCCTTTGACTTGCTTATTTTGGTTAACTATTCCTATTTGGAGGGTTTTTAACATTTATTAAAACTTTGATTTATCTAATTATTTATTGCCAAAAACAAAAAAGTAATTTCGTGGAGGTAGAGTCAAATAATTTAAGAATTTATATGATTTCTGATATTTTATATTAATTTTTAAATATAAGAGAGTTTTCTTTGACATTGAAAAATATATATTGGCATCAAAAGGAATTTTAACACACTTTCTTTTCCAAGACTAATTTTAAGAATTATCTACCAATTGATTGAAACTGGAAAAAAATGTATAGATTACATTATTAGATCTGCAACTGATTAACAAAAAAGCTAAGTTAGTATTTAACTTTTATTGTTTGAACTGTTGAAACAAAAGTTATATGATGCATGACCTTTAGCCTGATTGGCTCAAATATGTTTTGCTTCCATTTTTATCTTTCCAAGCTGAACTTGTTCCACCAGGAACTAAAAATGAGTTTAGCTTTTAATTACATCATGGTTTTCTTTTTGAATCCTAGTGCTTGTTAGGAAACTGAAGAGACAAATTCTAGTACATCTCCTGATGAGTTGGTATGATAGTAGTTTTATCTGAAATAGAACTTGGTTGCTTCAGAAGAAAATAAAAACCTGGGGTACCTGTTTCTTTGTTGGTGCCCTAGGCCCATGCCTTTCTCTTTTTGTATGTTTCTTTTGAATCAGGCTTAATCTATCTTAGCAGTTGTTGAGTATTCTCAGCAACAATATATAGTGTCTTACACTAGGGATCATGTGGCAGCAAGTCTCTTCAGGAGACCAACTGTTTTAAGTAATGTTTTAAGTAAGTCTGACTGTCCAAGTGCTCCAGTAATGATGCACATAACTGAAAGCATCTCCTTGGGGGTGATGAATTATTTTCCACTCTACAACCTCTTCCCCACAAGTCCCTCACTACTCTATTGGCGTTTCTATGGAAAGTGTTCAGCTGAACTACATTCTACCAGTTCTCACCTTCATGGCTATAATCCAACGTGCCACACACATTGTAGTGAACCATCCACATTCCTTTTGATGAGATGTAAATTCCAGTCAAGCCGCTTCTTCCCACAAACCCACTGCTTTGTGGAACCAACTCCCACGAGGATGCTTCTCCAATCACTACAATCTATGGAATTATAATATATATAGTGTTGTTTTCTTATTGAAAATAATGGGACAAACTTTCTGGCAAATTTAAAACATTGTTTTCAATTTCAAAATTGTTTATCAGTAAGCATTATTTCCTCAATATCTGCATGTTTTCGATGAGACAGGTGAACATGAATATCAGAATTATATATATATATATATATATATATATATATATATATATATATATATATATATATATATATGATTGTCATTTATCCTCAATTTTCCGCCTGGACAGAATTGAATATCATTTATATACCCTTCTGGGTGATTAAATATTTCCTACCATAGACAATTCATTGCAAGCCTCTTACTACTATGTTTAGACAAGCCATATTCCTTAATTATACCAGTTCACACCTTTACTGTTATGACCCATCATGCCACGTATACATGGTTGAATAATCCTCATTTCCTTCATGTTCCTCTAGTAAAAAGAAAGTTCCATTCAGACTGCTTCTTCCTAAGAACCACTAATTTGTGGAAGAGACTCCTAAGAGAATCTTTCCTGATCACTACAATCTTAACCTGTTCAAGTCTAAAGTTAACCAGTATTTTCCTCACATATCCCTATAACTGTGCCACTAACTCTACCTCAAATGGCACTTGTGCTTTGTACAGGTTGAACATTATTATTAAAAAAATATTTAATCCTTAGATCTCCTGGAAAAACTAGAAATTTTGAAATTTGCTTTGAAATTAAGTAAATATCTGTTCAAACCTTGGCAGCCATGTTATCTCTGCAAATGTATAGATCCAAATATATACCAATATCTCCATTCTGTTTCCCAAAGTTTATGCTAATTGATTTTTCATGATTCCATATTTAAAATAACAATGTTACTTATATAATTTTGTTCTGTTTCTCAAGTGTGGTTTTAGTTCAAGCCTTCCAAAATGTGTCTTCATTTCCATTTAATATAAATAGGGATTTTTTAATCATGTATTCTATGGAAAAATATTGTATAATATAATAAACTGATGCTTTAAGCTAAGAAAATCTTGGCTTAGATCTTCTTTACATCAATTTTACAGGTGTAACAATTTTACAGGTGTAACAATTTAACAGGTGTAACAATTAAATCAGAAATATATTTACCTGTTAATCTTTGCACCTCGATCCTCACCACTAATAATGCACGTAGACATTGGTATTCATTTATACAAATATGTGTACAAAACGAATATGTCAATTGACGGTAGATAGGTTTTGTTTTTTGAGTAATATAAAGAATTGTCTCCCTTAGACAATTGTTGAACAAATTTCCTGTCCACCTTCCATTATTTGTTTCATAATTCACTGCCTTCTAAAAAAAAATCTTCATCACTTCTACTTTTGCCTTCTCCCGTTAAAATATTATCCCTACTATCAATGACTCATAAGCTGTAGTAAATTGTGTGTGTGTGTGTGTGTGTGTGTGTGTGTGTGTGCGCGCGTGTGTGTGTGTGTGTTAATGTATATATACAAACATGTGAAAGTCTGAAAATATATAATATTTTAACAACTGTTCATTTTCTAAAGTTACTCGGACTGTAATTATGATTCAAAATGTTTAGAAAATAATTCCACTTCTATATTTTTTAAATGTTTTTTTTTAATCTGACTTTATTTCTTATTACTATGAAGAAACTGTTTTTTTATTTTCATTTAACATCCTCAAACTCTTAGTAAATATCTATGCAGATGATACGAAGGTGAATGGGTGCACCTCTAAATATCTGGATGAGCAGAGCCTGGCAACTGATCTCTCCTCTGATCTAGCTTTCACAGCTTTCACAAGACTATCTTATATCGTTCAACAGCTTCAAAACAAATCTAGTAATAATATTTAAAAATGTTAAGTTTGGTCAGTTTAAAAGATAAGAGTTAGGCCAGAGATGAGAGCATCTGCCAGACATTGGTCATCCTGTTATCGGCAGTGTGTGTGGGGGGGGGGGTGTTGGCACCCATGCACCATGGAATCATCTGCATGTATATTTGCTAAGGATCTGAGGATGCTTAAGGAAAATAAAGAAACAGGAATATCAATTATGTGTACCCACTAATTCTCACACCTTTCATAAGGCTGTCTTATATCATTCAATACCTTCAAAACAAAGCTTGTAACGTTCCATCACAATCGAGCATCTTAAATTTGCTCCAATGCTGATGAGCAGTCATACTCGCAATGAGACTTTTTGCCTTGAATAACTATTGGGACTAAAGTTCATTCCAGACCTCAAATGAAACTAAAGATGCTGGAAGAATGTTTGGTTCCTTGTATTGCTCCAGAAAATACCTAACTCCTGCTGTCATACTTTATCTTTACAAGAGTCAGATCAGGACTTAGAATGGTGCATTGTTACCATAGCAGGCCGAGTGCTGCCCAGTCCTCATTGTCCAAACTTGACATAGCTCAAAAGTCATTTATGCATCCTTGTGGGTGATGAATTATATTCCACACTACACCTCCTATCCCACTGACATTGCTAGTCTTTGCCTACTGTATCACCATTATTATGTTAGATGTTCAAACAAATTACACTCCTTAACCCCACCAACTCAGACCTTCACGGCTTGGCCACACTATGCCATATTCATGAAGGCAAATCATCTCCATTCCCTTTGTGTTCCATTGGTAACAAGCAAGTTCCACTCAGACAGCATCTTCCCCAGAATTGTCACTTTGTAGAAACAGACTCTTGAGAGGATGCTTCCCTGACCACAACAACCTAAGTCTCTTCAAATCCAAGCTCAACCAATATCTATACTCCATATAATGCACTTCTTCCTTCCCTCTCCCTTAAAACAATCTCACTCAGTAACTCTCTACCTTGTGTGGCTCTTGGGCCTTGTACTGGCCAAACTAAAGTAAAAAATAAAAATAAAATAAAAAAATAGGGATAGCAACTCAAACATTTGTACTCAGAGAAAATGTTTATAGTAATAAGAAATACTGATATGTGTGTGTGTGTGTGTGTGTGTGTGTGTGTGTGCGTGTGTGCGGTTGTGTGTGTGTAAAAATAAAATATTCTGTAAAGGCAATACAAACAAAAGACAAAAGGAAAACCTTTTTTTACCAATGCATTTTGTCCCCTGAGAAACTTTATCAAAGTAAATGTAAAGAATTTATTTTGTAACATATTTATATGCAGAAGTAAAGTGGAGTATATATATACATATATATATATATATATATATATATATATATATATATATATATATATATATATATATACCCAAGTGTGGGATTGGTATATACGGAGTAAATTCCAATAACCAATAATTATTATTCTTTAAAGAGTGCTCAATACAGAGTAGAGCAGATATAATCATTTATTTAAATATTATAACATAAATATGTTATAAAATCACCATTAGTAATTTTATAACATATTTATGTTATAATATTTAAATAAATGATTATATATATATATATATATATATATATATATATATATATATATATATATATATATACCTACGTTTATAGTGAAACTTAAAGTTTCACAGTTTTCCCAAGTCGTCAGGCACAAACTACTGAATGAAATACTTATTATGTTTGTTTAAAAAGAAAAGAAATACTTATTACAGTTGTTTTTCTTAAAAAACAAAACAATCGTAATAAGTATTTCATTCACCAATTAGGTGAAACTTTAAATTTCACTACAAACGCAGGTATATGTATATTTATTAATATATACTTCTTAGCTCTGTCTAACCACATTGAGCACTCTTTTGTTTACACTTTATATTAAATTAAGTAAATATTTATTTGCTTATCTGTGTATGTACGCTAATGCATGCATATACATTGATAATATCAATTAATTGGTTTATATCCACACTTATACCTATATATGTGTGTGTGTGTGTGTGTGTGTGATAATTTTTTACCTTGTTTCAATGAATCTGTTTTCTTCATAAGATTAAAAGCGTTTAGAAATCTGCATGTTCAGGTGTGTGATGACCTTATAATATATACATTTTTGATGTGTTTTATAAGAGGATGTGCCAAAAAGTTCTCAACTCAAGTAATAAGGTATTCCAAAGTAAATGTTGAAACTAGGTTATTTGGTTAGAGCATGATAACTACCCAGTATATCCTTTTGTCAGGTATCTCAAGGATTTTTTCCAGTTCAGATCTCAAGTGCTGTTAACAGGTATACACATTTATTGTTTGAAACAAGATACTGTTACACATGATGCATTTATTACTTAAGTGCTGACAGCTGTAATGGCAAACACCAGACTGTGAGGAAAGCAATTTATTTACTTTAATCATAGGGCTGTGAGTATTTCAAGATTTTGCCGACTGTTTGTTGCGATTATGATGATCTCAGTCTATCTGCAGAACAGTACTTCTTTGCCAAAACCCAGGGGAAAAGCCCCTGGGATGGTGTAAGATGACTCAGTCTGAAAAGTTTTGAAAAGAGGAATGCTGGGTACTGTAGGGGAGTTATTATGCTGAGTAAAGGATTACAAGCACCATAACATATATATATATATATATATATATATATATATATATATATATATATATATATATATATATATGTATGTAAATTTTTAAAACCATTTTCTTTTATGCTTGGAAATCTGATCTGAAGAACCAGGAAAAAATCCCTTTCCTGGGGAAATAAAATATAATCAATGGACCCTTAAGGTTGCCTGTTTTTTAATTAAACTAATATTCACTCTGGTTTGACATTGAGCTCTCTGGATTACATCCTCCTTACAATTATCCATACAGATTACCAAACATTTCATTACCTAACTATATATATATATATATATATATAAATATATATATATATATATATATATATATATATATATATATATATATATATATATATATATATATATATTTCTACAGTAAGGTTCACCCTGTATAAGGCCTGGGGGCCACTTGTGGTAGAGGGTTACATTAGGAGGCACTTTGTCCAAATAGGAGTGGAAGATAACAGTTAACCCAAGACTTGAAACAGGTTAAGATTGTAGTAATTATTGAAAAATCCTCTTGGGAGCAGAAGTTCACGGGAAGAAGCTGTTCAAGTGAAACTTACTTCTACAAAAATACTCATAAAAATGAAAAACATTAAAACAACAAAACGAGTCTTATTTATTATCTGGTCATTATGTGGTGTTTGAGATACAAGAGACAATAACACTGAGTAAAATTGCAAGTTTGCTGTCAACTGCATATCAAATATGGATTGGAATCCGACAGAATGATTATGGCAAAGAATAAGTAAAGTGTATACAGACTTTCTCATATGTTTTTTTTTATAGATGTGTGTAATAAATGTCCAGCTAAATTATCTGGAAAATATAAGATGTGTGTCTGGGGTTTTCTAAACTCGAATTATTGCTGATAAATGCAACTATTGCTGCCTGAAAAAAAGAAAAAGGTGCCAAAATTTTAATTGATGCACATGTTGAAAATCTGTCCATGTTGACTGTTTGTCCGATAGTGCAAATATCACGTGTTTGTGTGTTGAGGAAAAAAGTGGTGTCGATTTTCATTTGTTTAGAATGAGTGAATTAATGATAATTATAATTGTTATAATTATTTTATCATAATTATTTTTGACTATAATTAATTACTATTTTTTTATGGACAGTGATTCATTTTTATCGATGTATTTCTGGACACAACAGCACCATTACATCTTATCATGTGTGTCCTCAGTGCACCTTGTCATCAAGATAGTCATGCTTGCAACAACATACAATGTTCCAATATACTGAGTCAAGTTACGTATACATTCATAATATTTGTCAAACAAAGTCATTGTATTATTTGTTATACTGATGCCCCAAAGTTTTTCAAAATGATAAACTATAGAATGAACGTATTAATAATTTGTAGTTGATTGTAATATTAAAAACTATTTAGTGAAATGGTCTCTTGGCACTATGAAAATATTGACAACTGTCACTGTGAGTTTCAATACTATTTACAATGATTGTTTTTGCCCCCAAAAGAAAATGGTCTTTCTAGGTTTACAGGTGACAATGTGATATTGATCATGAAGAACATGTAGTTCTTGACACTCAATAAAATTACCTAAGAGGAAAATAAATTATCTTTGTATTTTGAACTGATTTATTTGAAACATTTCTTTTCAATTGTATTTCTACATTATGGCCAAAATTCAAAGAAGAATCGGCAATGGCATCCCAGCTTCAGACACTCTCACCACCATAATATAATGTCCCTGTGCCTTTTCTATAAATATATTCATGGTTATTGTTCTGACGAACTTTCCTCTTTGGTACTTTGACTTCAGGAATTGAAGCATAGTACTAGATTGTTAATTAGGTTTCATAATTTTACTGTGGCTATATGTAACCATAAGCTCTATTCTAATAGTTTCTTCTCTCACACTTCTCACACATGGAATTCTATTCTGGCTTCTTTATTTCCTGCAAACATTTAAATGCAACATAAATCATCATTTTCTATCTTGTTCTTTTTTCTTGTCCTTTCTCCTCAGTGCCGTTTTCTCAGTTACCTTCACCTTATTGTCTTTCATACTCAGTAACGTCTTCCATCTTAATGATGATTAAAAAAGATAGATTCATTTTCATCCTTCCAAAGAAGATGTGAAATTTTCAGCTTTTCCTGTAAAGATTTAATATTGTCATCAGCAAAAAAATGTTATTGCTTTTGTATTTTATATTTCAGAGTTTTACACAAGGTATGAAATGAAAATAATCCAGTCAAATTTTTATTTTGCTGTCCTTAGTTTCTGACGTTAGCTGAAGACTTTGCAGATTCTCCAAATAGACATTTTTCCCATCTTGAAAAACTCATAATTGCCAAGTCACACTGAATGGTGATTTTCTAAGTGCATCTTAGATATGACACAAGGCCAAAAATATGGAGTACCTAGTGAGGATTGAACTCACTACTCAGTTGTAATGGTTCTAGCAAGACAAGCTTGCTAACCATTACACCACATCAAGGTGCCCCAAGTGACACTGAATAAAGATAAAATGGGGCCAGAAATTGCTTAATTGGATGGAAAACTGCAGGTTTACTACATTTCATCTCCTTAAATATCAATGTTACAAAAAATAAATAAAAAATCGGGAAACATGGACTTTCATATATGCAAAAAAACAAAATGTCAAAAGGATTGTTTTTTTTTCCATTGACATCGCCATTATTTTACCTTCACTCTTCGGCAATGTTTATCATTTAAAAAGTGATGATTAGAATTGGAATAAAACCTAAACATATGATGAAAGTCGATTTATACATATTTTTGTCCTTGAGAATTTTCAACAAAAATATCAAAAACTATTTTTATTTATCAAATTGAATTTTATATTTTAAACATTTTAAAAACTAATACAATTAAAACTAATACAATGCAATATTTATCATTTACCAATTTATAAAGAAATAAATATGAAAACATTCGCCATTTTATAAAGTTTAAATCAATTGGCAATTAGCCAATGTTTTGCTAACCATTCCAATAAATAATGTAATAAATAAATAGTATAAATAAACAATCAAATAAATAAATAGTGTTTATTATTTTTTGTTGTCAATTCTCAAGAACAAAGAAAATGTATAAATTCACTTTTACTTCTTTTTTTATAAATTTTTCAAAAAACTTCTAAAGGAAGCAACAGATTACTTTGCCTGTCTTTGGTTCTTCGTATCAGGCTCCTGTGGGTAGGTCAAGCCAAAATGGAAGAGAGACAGGCAAATGGTTACAGTAGCTCGGATCTGCCATGGAGGTGATTAATCAGAAAATATTTTTATGAATTTTTGATTTTTCTTTTTTGTTCCAGAAGTGTCTGTAAGGCTTACAAACGCATCATGTTAAAACAGCAGTTCCTGTATGATCAACAAAGTTAAGTAACATTGAGCCTGGCCAGTACCTAGATAGGTGACTGCTTGGTAATACCAGCTGCCGTAAACTTGGATGTAACTGCATGCATGAGTCCCAGTATAAATAATTATAATTATTGACCGATTTTATCATTTGGTATTTATGCATTATATCAAGTATTAGGAATATAGTAATTAGTGTCCACAAATTGGAGGAGAAAGTCATCAACGATAATGTTCAGGCTTCGAATCCACGGTTATCTCCCTTTAAGCCTCTCTTTGGGCCTTCTTTGTCGTAGGGCTTCTTGTGCCTTTTTACTAGGATTTCACTTTGGTGGGGTGCGAGCAATTCCGAAAATGCAGTCCAGAGAAAAATATTTGGGAATCACTGACTTAAATGAATACGAAATAAAGAGAATTTTTTAAAAACATTTTTCCCTTATTTCTGTCTCCATTACCAATTAACATTCATGCCATAAACAAGAGAACAAGGAAAAACTGCGGATATCAAGCATCAATCGATCAATCTTGATTTTCATTAAGTCATCTTTTTAACTGTTTTTAACTAAATCTCATATCTAGAAAATATTCAAATAAGTACAGTTTACCAAAAACTATCCATTCTCCTTTTCCAATACACCAATCATATCTTGCTACTGACAAAATGAAACTTACTTGTTCAAATTTAAAATATAAAATGATGTAGGTAATTAACAAAGGATATTGTTTTTTTGCATCATTTAGAGTCAAAACTAATGTCCTCATCTTTGTTGTTGTTATCACAACATTCTAGATAATAACAACAAAGATGAGGACATTAGTTTGAATTGAAATAAGATACACGATGATAATTCCTCATCTCAGAATTAAAATTTTCTTTCTTGCAGTTATAATAAGCGTTTCGTGGTGTCGATCCCACTCCTTACACATGTTGTTAAAATAAGCGTTTGGTTGCGAAAAGAAAAGAATAACAAGGATTAGGTTTTTTAAACAACGTGTATTCATTTAATATACAAGATATTTTACAGTTGTTGAAAAATGTCTTTTTCGGTTGCTGATTGTCAAGAAGGTGTAAGGGTAGCCCGGGAATTAACCGATTTCTTGGGCTAGTTTGACTGAGGTCACAGGATAGAGTCGTTGGTTGGGTATGACACACGTGTTGATCGATCGAGGTCACGGTGGTAGGTCGATTCGTGGTAGGGTGCGTTGTTTGCCGAGGTGACGAGGGATTAGTGTAGCTGATAGGCCTGTGGTGGAATATCTCCCTGTAAGGATATCCCTGTAGTGAGTCGGTTTAGTGGCATCTAGGAAGTCGAAACGAGGTCGCCGTAATGACTGCGAGGGTATACGTGTAATGAGTCAGGTATACCGAGGTGAGGGTGGTTGCGACGAGGAAGGCTTATACCTAGGTGGTGACGACGTTGCGATGTTATAAATCGCGGCGGTTTGGCGTCGGGAGCCTGGCGGCGACGAAGTTGAATAGTCGGCCCCATTCCTCCTGTGATACCATAAATCATGTTTATTGGTTCATAAATATATTTCCCAATTTTAATTCCGATTTTTAGGAGGAAAAAACTGTTAATTATTTTCTGGTTGGGATCCTCCAATTTTTGTAGCAAACGACAAGACTGGTTATCTGCTTTTTGAAAGTTTGAATGGTGTTTGAGACAACGTCACTGATTGGTAACTTTCTTTCATTCATGTCCTCTGACATGACTCTAAAGACCAACAGCTGTTTTACTCATTTTGTAGCAAAAATGGCAGATGAAATTTGCAGAAGATCCCATTTTAATCCAGATGCTAACTTACAAAATCTAGTCCAGGCTACACAAGGATCGATGAAGAATAATGACATACGCTGCATGTTTCAGTAAATTGACAATATCCTGCTTCAAAATTATTATTCTCAATTACACACAGACACACACACACACACACACACACACATATATATATATATATATATATATATATATATATATATATATATATATATATAAATTGATGTTATATTATGAGTAGCAAATCACCAAGTCAGAGAGTGGGACAGTGGTAGTGTTTGTCTTTTTGTTATCTCTCCTAATCCCTGTTCTGCCTACCCTTTACACAAGCTCGTGAGGCAGGCTATTCTCTACTTTCCACTGTCCCTCTTTCCCTCAATATACCCTGTGAGTGTCAAATTTTCTAAGCACTCTTTCCTCATTATGAGCCCTAGAAATTTCAATAAGTTTCCAGTGGTTAGAAGAGAGAGACAAAATTTATTAAGAGTTACAGAAGGTCAGGATGTTGTGGAGAGCTATGATCGCCCACGGCCTGAAGTGACACGACACGTAGAAGAAGAAGAACAAGACGCTACCACAGGAAGTACACACTTGTATGTATTTGGTGTAGTTAAGCCTTTCTCATTCATGTCGTTTATACTTTCATAGAGACTTGAAAGCTAGAAAACTCACACACGAATCAATACAGATCAAAACTGATCATCGCCAGGTTTCAGTTACTGTTGTTGTTTTGTCGACTATTAAATCGGCATGAAACTTTACTTTTTTTCTGTTTTATTCCACCTGATTTATAATGTGTACTGTAGTCACACTGAGTTCAATAGTTTTACCGATTTTAGGATTTCTATCTGCACTTGCATGTCTTTTTATCTTATCAGCTTTTAGCGCCAGTTTTAAATAATATTTCCTTTTTTATCATCATTATTATCGGCGGTTATTTCTGTTAATCACATTAACTGTTGACACTTCTTGGGCACATAACGAGAAAGTAGGACACATTAAAATGAGAAAGATGATTGGAGGTCCGTTCTGTAGAGATAAAAGAAACACTTGGTTACCTGCCTTTGATTCAGGTGTACTTTATGCATGTCTCAAAGATTAAGAAATATACCATGTGAAAGTCTGGCTACAGGCGTAAAAATTAAGCCGCCAGACAATTATAGCTAATTCACCAGAATCTGTCTGATATGGCCGAAGTTAAATCACTAAAATAATAACGATCACGTGAACTTGTCAAGTAAAACCATCATTAATTTCTTTCTCTTTTCCGCGTCTGCTAATGTGCATCTGTTTTACTGCTTGAACAAATTATTGTCGCTTTATATACATATTAATATAACTTGAATTATGTTAATATGTACATAAAGTGTTTTTCTCTGGAACATGTCCTTGTCTATCCACCCCCATCACCCCTTGAACAAAGTGTTATCATATCGCGGATATGGTAATGTTTATATTGGGGTGATTTGGTAAATTCATCTCCACTAACCATTCCAATTGTTCTAATACATGAAACACACAAATACGTTCCTTTACTAAATAGAAAAATAACGACAACCAGCAAAATAAAAGTTATTTAAAGTTCATTGAATGACTTACAGCGACTTGGGGCTTCGGGGTTAAAATGAACAATTGATTTACCCACGCCAAGAAGGTTAATGAAAGATGATAATGGCAAGAAACACACGGTTAATTTTAACAAAACAATAAGGGATTTATTTACGAATTTAAACGCTTGAGGTTTTGTCAGAAGATCGTTTCAGGAAAATAAATCAGAAATTTTTTAAGTCCACTGTTTTAACGAATTGTCATGAAGACGAAATGTTCATATAACACATTAAATGATCTGACACAAAATAATATTCAAAAATGTTTAAGACAAAGGTAAGAAAGTTCCATGCCCAAAGAAAAGATATACCATTGCATACTTTCAAAAGTAGACGAAGAGAGATAGTCTGAAATACTTAGCTTTCTTAGATTGATGAAAGAAAATTCTTTGAAGTGCCACGCGCTTGGTTAAAAGGCCGATAATATAATTGGCGAGTAATTTGACACTGGCGAAACTTGAAGCGGTGAACAGAAACGAAACCTTTCACGTGACTTCAGATAATCTTCTCTTTTAATTTAATTGTTCTCTTCATTTTATATCAAAAGGAATTTCGCATGGACTCGCTACTTTGTTTTCGGCTAATTTCTGTGGAGGCAAGGTTTTCATTGGTCCAAAAAAAATTTCACATAAGCTAGCGAATTCCTTTCCGTTTTTTTCCTCGGTCCTCCGAACTTGAAGGGGGAGTGGGGGTAAGGAGAGTTATTATTATTTCGCAATCACTACAGACTGACGGGAAGGGTTTGCATACGTGAAATTGTGCACGTACTTAAGTAGAAGTGGCACAGTTATTGTCTGCATGTGAGTAAGAGCGTTGAGAGAGAGGATATATATATATATATATATATATATATATATATATATATATATATATATACTCACAGTTATGTATGTATAAAGACATCAATGGGTTTTAATCATTTCACCCAAGCAAGGAGTTATTTGGCGTGAAATGATTGGAGAGAGAAGATTTTAGTGAAGAGAAAAGATTATAAAGGAACAGGATTCAGGAAATGAATTTAAATGTGTCCTCGTGTCAAACTATACTTAGCAAGAAAATGAGGTTGCTAAATAAATATCTGATAGATATGTGAATATCATTTATGACTTATACAAGCACAAAATTATTACAAAATTAAAAAATATTTCAGATTAGACTGAGAAATATAGCAAGGAAGATTATCTTTTAAAAATATAGCAAGTCTGATTACCTTTTAGAAGTATTCCAGGATATACTTCAGTAAGGCACTAACCCACTTGTTATTTAAATCAGATCAAGCTTAACACAATATAATCTTTTTTTAAATCATTTCACCCCAAGCAAGGTGACAATGTCACTAAGACGCAAAGTGTTACTGTGAATGAAAGAGAATGAGAAGATTTTAGTGAGGAGAAAGGACAATAAGCACAAGAGTCAATACTTTCTTCCCTCTTCACATTTATTCTATTTTGTTTCATGGTAAATGCGAGTAAATATATAAAATATTGACTAATTAATGTTACCTTAGCCGATGAAATTTTCTGACACTAGTGAATTAATTATTTTCCTGCTCTATTGCCTTTTTTTAGCAATGAACATGAAAGAGAAAAACAAGAGTGACGGGTTTAAAGAGAGAAAAGCAGAATTTTTGTTGCATGCCTCCCAACCATATTAAGACGTACTATTGCTCTCAATATATTTTCTGGTTTATTTCGTACGATTACTCGGTACTGAAGTTGTATATACGGAACGTCTGGCGACCCTAATCTCAGATGAACATTTTTTTTTTTTTTTTTTACTGCTTTTTAAAAAAGATTTAACCCACCGAGAGTATTCTTGGTCCCTTCTTCTTAAAACCCAGATTCAGTGATGTGACCACTACCCATAATTTTATTCTCGACCAGTCCACACACCTGGAGCGGAAAGGAGCAACCGACAAAGTTTATTTTTTGTGATTAGAAATGTTAGGGTTTTCATCCATTTATCAGATACATTCCAATGTTTAACATTTAATTTTAAATAATTTAAAATTATTCAATTATTTAAAAAGTTAATTAGCACCTAAATTGTTTGTTAAAATAAAAATTCGATTCATTTTAAAATTATCAAGACATCTCCAAAGATTCGCTAAAAAATGAGCGTACATGTTGAAAAAATGGAGAAAATTGAATAAAAACAGTTTTATCGTAAAATCTTTGTGTTAAGAGGAAAGAGCAAAGGATTCTTGGTGTGAAAAATGAATTCTCCTATATGACAGTGTGTGATGGACAATTTCCTAATTGATGAAAAGGAAACTTGAGGCAACAGAGATTTGGTTCTACAGAAGGATGCTGAGAATACTATAGACAGGAGATGTAAGCAAGGAAGAAATTTTAAGGGAAATGGAAACTAACTCGACACTTATACTTAGAATCAGAAAGCGACAGTTGAAATTTCTGGGATACATAATGAGGAAAGAGGGCTTGGTAAATGTAACACACAGTGCATACTGAAAGAAATAGCCAAAGGGAAACAGCGAGTAACCTGCTTAACGTAAATGGTTGGCACAACACGAACCGTTTAGTAAAGAAACAAATATTACTTATAGCTACAGAGGATAGGAAGTTGTAGAGAGCCATGAATGACGACGTCCTAAGGGATAGACCAAAAAAATTTACTTGCTTACAGAACTGCTCTCTCTCTCTCACTCTCATTCTCTCCTCCATTTCTCTCTCACTTTCTCTCTCCCTACCTTCTTTCTACTTCCTTCTCTTTTACTACAAAATCTTCGCTTACACGTGTCCAATCCCGAAACGGCATCAAAAGATAACAAAAGATTTTAGAATAAAACCCTTGTCTTTTCACTGCCGGCATGAAGATACGAATTCAAAACAGTATTAAAAAGTACACAGTAACTTGTTTTAGTGCTATTACCATATGTATGGCGACACCTTGCTAGCTAACATCAGGATTACTTCAATTCAACGAATTTCGTCAAGTTTTTACTTTAAGAGTAGCCAACCTAAAACAATCAGTAATTTGCTTAATTAGTCTAAACCAGACAAACGGATTATCCAGACGTAACATTTAATCACTAGTCGGTTATCCACGTGCAATCTGCCCACCCGACTTGCTCGCTCATTAAAGGTAAATTATATGTATCGTCTCTACGTTGCTAGTGTCTGTGACCTTCCAAACCGGGTATTATTAGTCAAGGAAAAAAAAACGCCCACCGTTGGCTTCTGAAGAGAAATTGCAAAGGTCTAGTTATTGGCAAAGTAAACAAATCTAACCACGTAATACCAGTTTATTGAAAAACATAACAGAAGGTAACAAAAACAAAATATATCAAGTTGTGACAAAATAGAGAAATATAATAATGAATGAATAGCCTCTATTTTAACTTCAGAGGTGTTTGAATAATTTGATAATTATATCGTTACAAATAAAAATTGAAACTTACAAAAGAGAATAGAAGACGTTAGTTCAAAGAAAACAAAACCATTTTTCAGAAGAAATAAGGAAAGATTTGATTTACACTAACGTCATGGGATATGTGTGCATTTTAATGTTAGTTATTCCTGTTACATGGCATAAAATAAAAATGGCTTTTAGGCTATGAGTGTAGTGATTCCTTCCTAATAGATTAAAAACACGGGCATATGCTATTAAAGAAATGATGATAGATGCAAAGGGAATTTGAATACTGGCTTTTCGTAAAATATATTTTAAATACCCATTGGAGTTTAGATATTTTTATTAGATAAGCCACAAATGAGTGGACACCTTCTTATCTCGATTTCAAATCAAATTACTGGACATCTCTAAATACATATATAAATATAAAAGTGGACGCTAAGGTCAGCACCGAACCTGTCTGTTTCATGCTTGAACTCAATCTTCATGGCCTGAAGATTACGTTCAAGCATGAAACAGCTCAATGTTGACCCACCTCAGTGTCCATTTTTATATTTATATACGCTTTCTTTACCCATAAATATAGTACACCTTAAAACTATATTTTTATCATATATATGTGTGTGTGTGTGTGTAGCGTGTGTGTACACTGGCGACAGTGAACACTTGATAGGGTCAAAAAACCTAAGATTTTGGTTAGCTCTTAATATTAAAAACCATGTTGAAAATTTTAAAGAAATGCTCAGCAACTACAGATTTCTCTCTATTTCTGAGATGAGTTATTGTAACTACACTGTTACATTGTTCGAACTGTTGTCCTCGTCTTTATTGTCATATCCACGACGTTTCGGCCGTTTGTACATATGGATACTAGTCAGAATTTCATAGAACAATTGGGTATTTTGGTGACTGTAGTAAAGAATAGTACGCAAGAATGCTGCGTTATGATGAATGAAACATTATCGAACGAATCAGTGATTGAGTCTAAGTTAAGCGCAGGACATATTAAATCTTGCCTCCACTTCCCCAAATTCGGCCTTTATGCCATATTTGATATAATTTTATCAATAAATAATATACCGACAAATTTAACGCTTATTTAAAGCTAATAAGGGTTTCTTACTTTCATTACAATTTAATGCGCAATATTTTCAATGAATTCGGTATAAATGATTCGGAAAAAATTAACTTAAACATAAAGAAAACCTTTTTACTCCTCCACAGCGACTAAAAATGCAAACATCGGTTAAATGTCTTCTTTGAAGAATGTGGTGAAAATGCCCTAGACAAATACCCAACCCTAATTAATTTAATTTCATACGACTTTCACGGCAACGTAGAGGAATGCATGACATTTGACTCGGCTGTAGACGTTTGAGAGAAATTATACGTCAAGACGCCAAATGAAATTTTTGCCAGACGTCGTCTTGCTACTCCTCAACAAAAACCTGGAGAATCTCTGGGTGAATATTTACAAGAACTACGACAACTAAACGAAGAAGAATACTGTGCTTTTAAATCATTAACTGCAGAACAATATCGCGAGGAGTTAATTAATGATCTTGTGTCCCAACTCACACATCAAAGATTGCTAGGAAATAGAAGTGTGGATTACAATCTGCCTGCAACCAGTCTTCTACTTTGGACTTGGCTAAAAAAACAAAAAACAAACTCTGATGTTACGACTCTTCAATAGTCCACGCCGCTGAGGTTACTACTACTGCTACTATATAAGCTGACAAAATACCTGACATAAGAAGTCCATTCGCTGTCACATATAATAAAAATTTTAAAAAAATAAAAACAAAGGAATCATTCCTTGCGCGTAATATTAAAAAGAATTGCTTCTTTGTGGTGGAAATGTACATAAAAAATATGTCAAGCTAGGGAAGCAGAGTGCAGCAATTGTTTTAAAATAGGGCACTACTGCAAAGTATTTTAAACGAAACCTGGCGAAAGTCTAACGGTGGCCATACATGAACTGAAACTATGCGGTTACTATTCCAGAAAACATATCCCAAGGAGCCACTAATGTTTTCATTGATAAACATAAATTAAATGCTCTTCTGGAAGTTTTATTAATGAGAAAACTGCCTCCAGATTTAACTTTAAAATAAAAACACTAAACCGGGAGATTTCAATGTCCTTAAAACAAAGGTTAATACTCAGACTGGTGGTTTTTGTGTTGTGGAATTAAAATTAAATAACCACTATAGGTTAGTTACTTTGAAAGTTTTAAAGGATTTATACAGTGACCTTATATTTGGTCAGGATGTCCAAAGGCAGTATAAGTCTCTTCAGATAGAATACGTAGAAGATTAATCTGACATATAAATCCTATGGGAATTTTGTTTTCTTTCTTCTATCATCTAAGTGTAAACTGATTGCTACAAAATCAAGGCATTTTGGAAAGGATGACAGGAACTTTATTGAAAAGGAAATGGAAAACACGTTTCAACAGGGCATTATTGAGCTTTGCTCTTCTTGGAGAGCCCAAGTAGTTGTCGTGATGAGACATAGGAAGAGATATTTTGATTATTAACAGATTATTAATCAACTTACAAAACTCGATGCCTATCCTCTCCCACGAATAGAAGAGATCGTAAATGAACTTGCCAAATATTCCGTATTCTCAACTTACGATTTAAAAAGCGCATGCCACCAAATTTCGCCGAAATACCCTGAAAAATTTTTTACACCATTTGAAGTCAATGGGAGGCTCGATCATTACCGTAGAGTGCCATTGGGTGTGAATAATGAGGTAAACGCCTTCCAGAAGGAAGTAAACACGCTAATCCAGGAAGAGAACTTGAAAGACACCTTTCTTGGCATCTGTGTACCTGGAAAAAATCAAGAACACAACCAAAATGATCAAAAGTTTTTAGCAACTATAGCATCTAAAGAATTGACGTTAAATGAGGAGGAAACCGTCTCCCCTTTTTTACCTTTAATTAATATCGCTGGTTACTTGGTGGGCAATGGAATAATCACGACCGACCCAAAAAGGCTTTGACCACTTCAGGAATTACCCCTACTCACTCACTTGGATTCCTTGAGACAAACTGTTGGCATGTTTGTATATTATGCAAAATGGATATCACAGTTCTCAGACAAAATTCAACAACTGATATAAACAAAATCTTTTCCAATAAATCCAACAATGTTTGAGGCGTTTAACTCCCTAAAAAAGCAATTAGAGGTTGCAACATTGCATAAAATAGATGAGATACTTCCTTTCGTTATGGAGTGTGGTGTTGTTATTTTTGCTACCTTGAACCAAGGAGGAAGACCTGTAGCATGTATGTCTCGAACTTTGCAAAGAAGTGAATTCCATTAACCCGCTGTTGAAAAGGAAGCAACAGCAATGATTGAGACTGTTAGAAAATGGGTCCATTTACTGGCACGGCAACATGGCCTTACCGTGGCCTTACCGTCGGGAAAGAACTAAGATCAAGGATAGCGAGTTTCAGAATTGGATAACTGAACTGTCTGCCTTCAGCTACTCAATCAGGTGCCGACCAGGAAAGGGAAATGTGGCTCCTGGTGAGTTAATAAGGAGTATTGCGTGCTTCAGTATTACCATCACCTTCATCGAGGGCTGTGTCATCCAGGAGTCACTTGGACGCACAAATAATTGACACTTATCTACAGAAGAAATGAAGAAGATATGTTTCTCATGCAGGGTATACACATACCCTGCATGCGAAACATATCTCAAACATGTTATAGTTACTCAATCTATGGAACGTTTAAGTATCGACTTTTTAGGTCCACTTCCTTCGGCCTCTGGTAGCACTTCTGTTCTCTCAGTTGTGGACGAATATTTACAATTCCTTTTTGCTTTTCACTGTTAAAACACAAACACTCCAACAATTATTAGATGCTTCAACAAATTGTTTGCACTAATTGTCTTCCCTGGGTGTATCCAGTCCAACCAAAGAACATTCTTTTTATCTAAAGAAAAGAAGACATGCTTCTCAAATAGGTGCATCCCATCAAGCAAAACAAGACCAAACAACCCTATTGTAAATAGTGGTTGGTTGATTTTGTTTAGCGGCATTTCAACCTATATGGTTATTTAATGCCGAAATATAAATATTTTGAACATAATTTTATGGCTTCAATTAAATATATTTTGAACGCAATTGTATGTCTTCAACTAAAGATAAAATGTATTGCTGGTAATTTTACTATAAATAGGTACTCTTGGTAATTTTTTATATAAAAATGTATTGCTTGTATTTTTATGGGGTTTTGTTTTTGCTTGGATGTTTACTATTTGTCCATAGCTGGGGCCCCAACAAGTATTACCACCCCAGGTCAGAGTGGACCTGGGAACAACAACAATTAATAGGTAGTTCCACGCTCCTCAAAACCTCCATCTCCCGATCAGAAGACTTGCTGCCCAGTGTAGTTGATCGTCATACCCAGAACTAATTGGAAATAGTCAAACTGAAAGATAAAATGTCATTATTAGGAAGGCTGTCCTTCCTGATGCCTTACATATATATGCCTTATATGATGCCTTACATATATATGCCTTACATATAAGATCCTTACTGTCAACCTCAACCAACTCCATGCCACATGAACAATTTTTCAACTTTAAACAACGTTCTTCTTTTGAAACATACCTACCAGCTTGGTTAACTAACCTAGGCTCTGTGCTTATTTGTCGATTTGTCAGCGATAAAAACAATCTATTGAGATTTTCCCAATTATATCTGGTAACAAAAATATTGTGACGCCGGCAAGAAGAAAGGAACACAAACACAGATGAAATTGTTTGAAAAATACTTGTATTGTAGGAAAAGAGAGGAAAGTTTCTTGCAAACAGTCGGGTTTGCGGAACTTATCTAAAAGATGCGTCCTTTTAACAGTTTTACATTTCCTGTGTCGTTTTGGCTGGGTTGAAGAAATAGAGCCTTGACTTCTGTGCTTCAGTTGCTGTCCAAATCCTCACACATGTCATGGTATTTAGATGACGGAGAGTGCAGACGGGGAACGTGTTGTCTCTGAGTGTCCCAACAAGCAAAAGAGGAAGAGGGTTCGTAAAAACCGCTCACGTGCGTTTTGTGAAAATCTAAAAAGGTAGCCTGTGATTGGTTGTTTTTCATCCAATCACAGGGCACCCAGTTAGCGACTCCGTAATAATATCAATAAATCCTCTGGTGAACAAAGCTAAACTACTCCATACTAATCCACCCTACACTACCATTAGGTATAAAAATGGGGAACAGTCGACTAGTTTCCCTAAAAAACCTAGTCTAGTCTTCGACTAGAAATAGTGATGATAAACAACTTGAGGCCCCCATGACACCCATGAGAATCAACCCTAAAAACCTTCAATGAAAGTGAAGAATCTCCCTTTGGATGAATCTGCTACGACACCAAATGAGAACTTGGATCACCAAACACCCAATAAGTCATCTAGAATCAGAAAGCCCACTCAACGTCTTAACTTGTAAAAAGTACAAGGGGAATGCCCCTTAATGGAACACTAGTATATAACACGACGAGCTTTTAACATCGGCATGCGACTATAAATAATTATCTGTGGCTGACTACGGTTAATACAGTAATATACGGATAAAATAATATATTAAAACTTCTTTAATCTAATAAGTGTTTCTTACTGCCATTACACATCCAAACTACAATACAACCGACTCGTAAATGACCCAAATTGCAAAGAGATGTATAGTGACAGGAAAATTTAGAATGAAGACTTTCTAATCACATCGCCGGTCTCCAGCTTGTAGAGAGGGAGGGGTGCGAGTTTCTCGTGGGTTGCTGGCCATTTGTGAAGGGAAAAGTTTGAAAACTTTCAAAGTAAAGGAATTTTCAAAAGAAATCGAATTCAAAACGTGGAAGATTTTTTATAGAATTAAAATAAAGAACAACATTTCTAACAAGGGAAGAGAAAGAGAAAAATATATTCACGTATGTATGGATAGTGAGTGTGCCATGTGGTTGGGTGAAATCAAACAATCGGAATGCTCGGTCAGGGTGGGGATATGAGGAAGGGGTCTCCCTGGAGCAAACTAGACAACGTTTTCTATCGACAACATTCTCGAACATGAAAAAAGAAATAGGTTTTATTCCCCTTCCTTTTACACCGCTGATTGCCACGCCACCTAGCAGCATCAAGTAAGTCCGTTGGCAGACAAGATGGAGTAAATCCATGGTCAACAGCAGGGCCATTGCTAGGGTCTCGCCCCCGCCAAAACTTTGATACGCCCCCTCCTCTATACTACATGTAGATTTCATGGTTTCTCAACCTAGGGCCACAAACATTCAAAGAAAAATTGGGGTGAAGGAAAATTGGGGTGAAGGAAAATTGGGGTGAAGGAAAATTGGGGGAGAATTGGGGGAGGAAAGCGCATTTTTTAAATTACCAAAAATCAGGGAATTATCCAATTTAAATGAAAATTTCAGTAAATATTCATTAATTATTTTTATAATGAATATTTTTTTTATTTTAAAAAAATCTGATAAAATGTTATTTTTTTATAATAACCACCAATATTTTCATGGCCAAATTTTACTCGAAAAAAATTTTTAAGTCGCAAATTTTTACATTTCCATTACGATTAATCGCCGACGCATCTCCGCTAAAAAAAAAGATTTACAAAGATTCCAACACAACATAAACGGGACTGTCTTAAAAATTTGTTTTAAAAAAGTATTTCAGTTTTCGGGAAAATTTCACATATGTTGAAATCTTTAAACATTTTTAATCGATCATTTTCTCGGTTTTATCTTCCTAGATATGTAAAAAATAGGGAGTAGAACTTTTATTTTAATTACTAGCCGTGGGCTTCTGGTTAGTATTACTATTAGTAAAAAAAAAAAACATCATAGATCCTTCTTAGTGGATGATCTCGGAATAAAAAATGATTTTACTGAGATATTTCAGAAAGAAAATTACAATTTGAAAAAAATAAAGCCTACTGAAATTGGCACTTCTGCCCCCGCTCCCAGTAGGCTTGGGTTCGGTGTAGTAAGTACCGGCCTTATCGATTATTATAGTTGATGACTGACGATATAACTTGGGTAGAAAAAAAGTAAAAAATACAATATCATATCTAGCCTGGACTGATGCTTGGCTGATTACAATAGGGAACAGTAAAGAAACACATTTTTTTGAGTTGCAAGCTGCACTTTTCAGATATTGGTCGTATGATTGTAACAAACCCCTGGGAAAATTTGAGGCCATTTCATGCGCACTTTCCCTGCAGCATCACGATCGACTTTTTGTCAACTTTTACTGAACACCAAACAAATAGGTGCCATTTATTGTTTGCCGAGATAATAATAAATTGTACATTGGTGATATCACTTTAATTCCAATATTATTTAAGAGGTACATCATCTTAAAATATTACAAGTTAATAGTGAAATCTTTTTTGTGAGAAACCTGGGCATCATTTTCCGAGATAATAAACTTTGCCTCATATATCCATATCTTACTTTGTATCCTGTCACTTCAGTGCAAGCTTCAGTCATCACTTGTATCCTTCTTTTGACCGCCTGAGTACTGTTTGGCCACTTGGGCACTATCAATGGTATCTCAAGAATGTCATTAACCTGTTAATCTGATAGAGAAGCAATGTAAGGAGGCTTAGTATTGAGTTCATTCATCCAGTTAATCATGGAATGACTTTAGTTTGGAAATCGCTAATTTTCTCATTTTGACTACATGAGGCACATCCTCATCCCCATCTCCATCTTCATGGTCCTCATCATCATCAGTGTAGTTTAACAAATCGTCGTCAACAGCAGCAGCAGAATCTTCTTCCTCATCAGTCAATGCATTCTTCCATCTACTGATTCTCCTCTCTAATTTTTCATTGAGACAGCTTTTTCTCTAACAGTCACGTCCTCATCTGCACACATACCAAGAAGTTGATCTGTGTGAGCGAATGCATTTCTCTAGACAGTCTTTTTCACTATCGTCTTCTCCATACTATTCAAGTTTTTCATATATAGCAGGAATTGGAATACCCTCCTTAAGCCGTGTGTTATGCAAGGATGCATCTTGATGTAGAAGCACATTAGAGCACTTACCTTTATAATTGTAATGACGATTCTTTTCATCTTGTTGCTGGGTCTTGGTGTTGCCTGATGATTCTACTCCATAAAGTATTCCACCTTGACACGCAGGGAGGATCTGTCTCAGGCCAATCTGGCTCAGCCAAGTCATCATCAACAACATAATGTAATAACTCCTTTACAAATCCTATACAGGTATTTCTGATCCCAGGACAGATATTTCTCCATTTCTTCATTCAGGACAGGGAAATCAGTAAAATTGACTGGCTGAAAGGCAACAACAGGCAGCTCAGACAAAAGCTCCTCGATCTGCTTTCCAATGGGACCGCGCACCAATGCTCATGACAACTTGGTTTACCATCATAGTGATAGAAAACAGCGCCGAAAGGCAGCTCATTTCTGTGCAGCTGACAGATGAAATAATGGTGCGGATGACGAGGTAACATTTCAAGATGGTGAATGGGTCCATTTTCTTATACTACATTCACATTGGTTCCATCGCTACAACACATAGAATGGGCTGCTGGGTTAGATCTTTCTCCAACAGAAACTTGTGAATAGTTTTGACAATCTGCTTTCCTTGTCCAGTCTTGGGAGTCACATGTATGAGATATTCTTTGCCAGGCTTAACCATGATGACATAATGATCTTGCACCATTATCGTCGAACTCCATTTATTGGTCTTCTGATTCTTTATTATCGTATCGGTGTCAAAATACAGTGACGTCATATTTTTAAAACTAGCCATCTGAATTTCTTGCCTCTTCAATCGGTATTTTTGTCTTGCATTATGTGGTCCAATAACTTGACTCTTGTGATCCTTTGTGATATCGTCAGTTATGGCAGAAGTAGAAATGGCAGCTCCAGCATAATCACTAATCAATTATCGGTCACAAGAGGCAGCCAGTGTGGGGAGTCTTGTCCAGTTCTGTGGGCTAGTGTCTGTCAGAGCTTTTGTATCGGGGACAAAATCAGCATCAGTATTGATAGGAGGGGTATCTCTTGAATCATCCGAATTCATCCTCAACATAAGGAATATATCTAGCTACCAGATCTCTATGTCTTTGATCAAGCTGTCTGCTGGCTCTGTCAGCATCATACTTCTCTCTTAGTGTTATCCTGTCCAACATCATTGTCACTTTCATGTCAATTTTCATCTTGCTATCATCTCGCTGGTCAGGGAGGAACTGCACCTCACGTTTGGAAACTTTTATATCACAATTACAGGCCAGGTGATATCCATCACACTTCTTAAATTTGCACTTCACATCCTGACAGGAGACAGAGGGACAGTAACAGATATTTAAAAAAAACTCGTTCATTTCTTCTTGAAATGCAGCGGTTTTGCCCACATTCTTGTTCTTATTTACTTCAATTCCATTCCTTTACTGTACAATTTTTTCAACCTTTTTTCAGTTGTTTTCTGGCTAAGAAGAGGAACAGTCTGTCTCTCACCAATTGCTTTTCCCATATTTCTGAACAATTCTGGGCGGTTGTAAATACTGCAGAGTAAAGCTCGACCTATCAGCTTTGAATTTGACGTGGAGTCTTAGATATGTATAAGGAACAATCAATGAAGAGTGCAGCTTTGTGGAAAATGTCACTGCTCCCTATAAAAGTATCACTATTAGCATCTAGTAGAACTTCCAGAAAAGGGATTCTTTTTTTAATGAGTGAATAGTAGAACTGAGTTATTTTCCAATGTCTCTTTCAGCATTTATTAATTCATTTTTGACTTTGTTTTCTATATTATTCATGTTTAAATAAAGTAGGATCCAGATGCGAGCCCATCGTTACACCCTCTGTCTGTGGGTAAATGCTACCATAGTGATCATAAAATGGTACTTGTGTGGTGCAAGATTGTAATAGTAAATGAACAAAACTGAATATAAACAATGTGTATTATACTGCATCAACGCAACATAAATAGATTTTTTAAATTTCAGTTGCAAATGCTTCAGACTAAACCTCAGCCTATCAGCTTGAAATTTGGCATGGAGTCATAGACATGTATAAAGAACAATCAATGAAGTGTGCAGCTTTGAGGAAATTTTCACTGCTCTCTATGATTACACTCGTTATTCCCTAGGGGATTGTACGAGTGGTATGAATGCATTAGTCTTCACGGCTATCTTCAGACCAATACAATACAGTCGCGCTTTCGATGTTACTTACTGAAAGTCAAATCGGCTGTATTTTCATTAGAAGAAATATTTCCTTGTACAGGGTGCGGCAGAAATACCTCCCATACATACCTCCCATACATACCTCCCACATAATGGTAAAACATTAGTGGCAATGGTGTCTTCATCTAGCTAATGTCTTACCATTTGTGGGAGGTATTTTGAAAGGGGATCATTTTATTACTTAATAACAATAGAAAACAGACCCCCCCCACTTTATTCCCAATAGGAACTTATATGGGATGTGACAGAAATGCCTCCCACATAATTGTAAGACATTAGTTACAATGGTGTCTTCATTTAACTAATGTTTTACAATTATGTGGAGATATATGTAGGAGGTATTTCTGTCACACCCTGTAATAATACATAGCACAGCGCATGGTCTATATTGGCTACTTTTATTGGCCCCAGTCGGTAGGTTACTGGATGTTTAACTCTATTTTTCCTGCCTTCAATATGTCCTGTTATGAATTTTCTAAGCCCTCTTTCCCCATTATCTGTCCCGGGATTTGCAGATTTAGATTTTGTATTATGCTTAAAACTTCCTCGTTCAGTCAATGATATTCTTAGTATCATTCTGTAGCCTTAAATCCCTTCATCTGCGAAGAGATCGCACAGCCATATAGGAGGACTGATATTATATAATAGTGCCACACACTTTTCCTTGTTTCTAACAAATCTGTTTTTTTGTTTGTTTTTTTGTTTTTGTTTTTTGTTTTTGTTTTTTGTTTTTTAATACTGCTCCCGAACTTCAATGTCACATTCTTCGTCCTCAGCTAAAATGCTTCCTATATATTTCAGTTTTCATACTTGCATGATTTTGACACCTCCAATTTGTAACTCACATCTTGGGCTATTCCTGTTGCTGGCAACCATACCTTCTGTCTTCTTGCAAATTATATTTCGTCTTTTCTTCTCCCTTTCTTTTACTACCTTGTCTAGGAGTTCTTGCGGGTTTCCTTTCTGTGTCTACTATCAACACACTATCATCTGCATATCTTATGTTTTTAAGATTATGCCCACCAATAATAAGGCCTTATAGTTCGTCCAGGATCGCCTCACTGCAAAGGTTGAATAAATCTATTGCGAAGAAACATCCATGTTTTACGCCCCTTTCTATTTTTATATACTTACTCTATTTATGTTTTCTCTCCGTTTGAAAGCAGTTTGATCCTAGTATAAGTTCTGTAGTATTCTAATATCATTCCCAAATAAATTGAGTTTTCCCCGCAGTTCAAACATATTTGTGCAGTGTTAATTCAAACGCTTTTGTATAATCTATAAAACATAGGTATACACCCTTCTTTATCTGTATTGCTCTTTTTAATATCATTCTGGGTATAAATATCGGATTCTTTCTTCCAATGTCTTTAATGAAACCACACTGTTTAATTCTGCTACGTACTCTATTCATCGGAATTCACATAAGTTTAGGGTTTGTTTGTTTTTTTACTCATTAAGCTGATTGTCCGATGGAGTTTGCATATGGCTTCTTAAGAAGTGCTACGAAAATGGATCTATAAATATGACATTTTAAATGCAATATAAAGAATAATATAAGATTAATAATTAAGAAGAAAAAAGATCGCCTAATAAACACCAACACAGGTTGTTGGAAATATATCATATTTATGAAATGCGATATATTTTACAGTGTTAATTGACGGTGACAAGTCCCACCAGAACACATGTTTTTTCATTAATCTGAGAATTAACTAATCAGCAACTAGCGATAACGCAGGATTTATTGGTAAAAAAAATAGCAGAAAAAGCTGTTGAATCAATCACTCATGTCCCCTAAAAAATAATACTTACATCCACTTTGATTTCATCATTATTTATATGTTGTGTCTCTTCAGGGCGTGAGTGATCATGTTTTTCCACAATATTCCGCCCCTTGTAGCTCCAAACAATACCTGACACCTTATCATCCTTCTTTTTCCCTGCTTTGAATCCAAGGTTTCCCAACCTGTGCGATATTGCCCACCGGTGGGCGATTTCAACTGTTGGGTAGGCGACAAGCAACTAAACAGAAAATAGTGGGCGATTACAAATTTTTGTAGACGTTATAGGATTTTGAGTATTAAAAATGTATTTCAACATATGCTACCCGAAAAATACATTCATAGCATATGTGCAAAGAACCTGTATACCCCACAAGAAAAAAAACAGCAAGCTAAATGAGAATAAATGGATCACATTGCTAGATAAGATATAAATATCCACGCAAACAAGGAATATTTTGACATTTTCTAAGTAGTTTTCAATGATCAAGTTTGCTTTCGTTTGTTCTTTAATACGGTAGTAGAAGCAGTCGCATAAGTCAGTGTTATTTGTTACCTGCTTATTTTATTACTACATCATAAAGTCAGTTTAAGAACCGGTAACAAACTTTTACCAAACAATTTTGGTTTCCTTTTGAATATTTTCTATACAGGTGGGCGGTGCAAAAATTTTCCATTTGAAAGTGGGCAACGAAGCAAAAAGAAACGCCTGATTTATAGAAACTCATTAGGTAAGTTGCTCGCTGTTTCTCTCTCTCTCTCTCTCTCTCTCTCTCTCTCTCTCTCTCTCTCTCTCTCTCTCTCTCTCTCTCTCTCCGACATTACATCATGAGAGAATTAATTTTTCCAAGCCGTTCTTCCTCAGAATGTGTCCTCGAAATTTCAACTATCTCTTTCTGATTTTAAGCATGAGTATCCTACTAGTTCTCATCTTCTCTAGAACTTCCTCGTTCCTCACGTGTCCTGTCCATGGCACCCGTCTGTAGAAGCACACTTCAGTCGCTTCAAGTCTCTTCTTCAGCTATGAAAAAATTGTCCAGCATTCACAGCCAGACAGGAGGACAGATATGACATAGCAATTCAATACTTTTTTCTTCGTTTAAAAAGATATATGTTTGTTAGTTCCAATCCAATGTATATTTATTGTTAAGAATAAAATAACAATTGTGGCACGAGGCCAAGAGGGCAGAAGGGAGAGGCTGGTCGACACTATCTTAAACCTAGCTAATCCAATTCACGACCCATTCATCCATTACACTTTACTCATTCACAAGAACTTATCCATCATCATTCAATCCGATATATACCACAATACCACATATTTACAGGGATCCTACAAAAAACACAGATGACATAACAATTTCATCATAAAAAAATCTTCACTAGGAATGACTGTAAAATACTTTCCCCTCCCCAATTTATAGGCAAAACCACATAAATGTATGCTGGGATTTTTTCATAGCCAATAAGACAGACCACTTCTCGGTATCATCTGACTTAGTCCCGGTCTGTCTTTTCTTGAAGCCAGAATGATACGTTCGCTAATCCGAATTCGCTCTTGTGTGTCAACATCAATTCTTAGTTTGTAAACTTTTGCCTCATTACTCTGCCTTTGTCATGTATATATTGTTTGTTTGTTCAGTATTATTTTTTACCCTGTTCTTTCCGGTTTTTTTTTCTTATAATTGTTTATTAAAAGCTTTGTCAATTCTGTTTGTTGGGCAGTTCAGCCATTTACATTTAACCGTGGCCACTACACTTCCTCTGCAATTTTTGTGTCTTAACACTTTGCTTAGCTTCTAGAAGGCCTCTTCCACTATTCCGATACACCTTCGGATCTCTGTTTCCATATTCGAAGCTTACACCGTTGACTACCACTGAAGGTGACTCAAAATGAGTATCTAGGTGGAGGCCCGTTTAAATTACCGTAGCGCTACATGCGGTAACAAATTTCAACAGACAAATGAATTCAACACATCATCATCATTTATTCAGTTAGCGCATTTTGCGCTGCTGTGGTCACCGCTCCACTTCATATATTTCTGTCTTACAGCCTCGTCCACTGTCATTCCAGTCTACCTCATAATATCCTCAAAGCAAGACATGGGTGGTCGTCCCTGGTACCGCTTGCCCTCCACTGCAGAATATCCTTAAGCCGCCTCATCGTATAATATGCCCAAAGTAACAGAGATTCCTTTAGTGCCATCCGCTCTCTCAATATGTAACTTGTTCTGATGGCACCCATTTATTAGTGCGTCTCACAGTCCAAGGCACTCTGCGATATGCCCACATCACGAACGCATCAATCCGGTGTCTTTTCCTATTGATCAGTGCCCATGAGTCACATCCGTAGCTGGTGATGGCGAAAGCAATTTCAACTTTAGGCTGATGTGTATATTCCGACTCTTCCAGGTGTTTCCTATTTTTGTCATAGTAATGCAATGTAATAGCTGGCCACTCGTACCCGCCAATCCCTATTGCAGACGCTTGCTCAGGCGTATTTGTGTTTATTCAACAGTTGCAGTCTGCTCGGCATAGATGCAGTATAAACCACAGGTTCATACTGCAACTATGCTGAGCAGACCTTAGTTACAGTTTCCGGGAAAGAGCGTGTTATCTAGCGTGATCAACAATTTGCACACTCAAGCCTTCGGCCGCGATGATTTGTGACTTTGTGCTAGCACATCTATCGACGACCCCCAAGGGTCCCGTCTACCCAATTTCACTCACAAGGCTTGGGTCAACTCGTGGTATGGTTTTCAGCTCCAAAGGTGCCGCACGTTGGGATCGACCCCTCCGGTCCAATATCAAGAAGTCTCCTTACTGACAAATCGAGCATGGTGAGATTCGAACACGGGTCTCATGGTCAGAACGCGAACCACTCAGCCACGTGCCCACACGTTTTTTCATAGTACATTTCTTGCTATTGCCAGCCTTCTCTTGATCTCCCCCGTAGACCTGGTGGTAAAGTACACAAATTCACATTTTGTGGTAATTCAACAATTCATCTATGGATTTTATTTATATTTATTTACAGAACTGTGTGTATGACACAGTGTTCAGAAAAGGGGAGAAAAATTCAACTTTCTACTATGAGTGAGAAAGTAACTGACAATATGTTTTTTAATTGCATTATTTACATTACTTGGACTGTTATCCTCATCTTCATTGCCATATTCACAACGTTTCGGCCGTTGTAAGCTCCGGCCTTCTTCGGACGATTGGAATTTCGAAACGAACCCTTTATTTCGTCCACCGGAGTAGATTGTTCTATTTCCAAGTACCATGCCTCTTCCGGATGTATCAGTTAATTCCCTTTAACTCAACTCTCCAAGTTTTGGTTCAACTCAATTGGGTCTAGTCATTGGATCTAACCAACGTCATTATCCACTAGGCCATGTTGTCCTTGAGGACATCTGTGTATGAATTTTTGGGTCTTATAAACCTAATGTCTCAGCAGTCATTTTTACCAATGCTCATATTGCAATTTTTTCTGTTATTATTATTAAATCATTTTTTACCAGAGCTTATATTGCATTTTTTGTTGTTATACATTGCTTTTATCTAGTATTCCTTATTACTGGTTCCCATATATTATTCATTTCTATGCTTCATCAACTCAGGGGATTTTTGTGGTCTAGCATATGTGCTGTTTACTTAAGTTTTCGTATTTTCCAGTGATGCTCTCTGTCTATGTCAGGAATATCGTAAAGCGGTAACACGAGGGGAAATAGAAAAACCAGGCGTAGCTGACTACATATGGAGGAAAAAGGGAGATCACTGCCTCCTGTGGGATGAGAGTGAAATAATAGGCACATATATATATATATATATATATATATATATATATATATATATATATATATATATATATATATATATACCAACGTCAAAATAATGTCTTTGAAAGATGTTAATGAAATTAAAAATATTTTTATGACGCTCATTTTCCTTTTCTTCTTGACTTGTATTCTTGCACACACCTTAATAAGCAGGGTAGGAGTGAAGGGTGGGGAAAAAAACTACAAAAATTAAAAAGCGGGAGCGGGGAGAATTTAATTTGTCATCCGAGAGTAACAAGTTTTACATTTTTCATGTTGACTTTATACTTGATATCAACTTACACAGGAAGTTAGAATGTGAATCGAACAGTTCGATATTCCTGATCCGTTCGTCTGTGATTGTGTTATACAAATTAGTTCTGGAAATTCTAATCAACAAAGTGTCATTTCTTCAACAACATTATGGCATGCATTAAAATTCCACCTTTGTTATAGAAAGTTCGAAAGAAAATAGGTGACCTCTGATAATATATTGTCAGCATGATTACAAATAACACATCTGTAAATAACAATAGGCAACTAGACTTTGCACTCAGAAAACGATTAAAGTACCAACTCATAGATTATGATTAATAAATCATTTTAGGTAAATGGTTGTCTGTATGCAAGGTTACTCGACGCTTTCTATGATCGACATTCATTTTGACAAACTGAATCTTGTTTAGCAGTTTATATTCAACATCCATTAGTTAAGTAAAACGAGAACTGAAAGTAGAATAAATAAAAGAAAGTATTTTCATTTGAATTAATTTGTTGTGCTGACTGACATTTTCATTAAATTCTCATTCAAAACCAACGATTAACTTTTTTCTACTCTTCACAAACAACAGAGAAGAAGTTTGCTTTAACCTGAACGATTTTATTATTTAACTCGGTGTAAACAAATTTACTCCGACTTTACACAAGAAACAACTGAATTTTACAAGTTCAAAATATGTGAACGTGTCTATGAGCTAAACTTCGAAAAACATATGGTCCTGTGGTTAGAACATTCGCTTTGTGACCATGTGACCCGTGTTCGTATCTCACCATGATCGATACCTGAAAATTGAAAACCATATCACAAGTTAACCCAAAACTTGTAAGTGAAAATAATTGTGTTAGCACGAAATTTACAAGACATTGTGATCGATGGTTTGAGCGTACTGGCCTTGTTCAAACTATTGATGACTGATGGACACTCTCTGTTCGGCGTAATTGAAGAATAAACCAGAGATAGGGTCAGGGGTAGGGAAAAAAGCAAAACTTCTTAAAACTTGTGGTCCTGTGGTTAGAACGTTCATTTCTGACCATGAGACCCAGGTTCGAATCTCACCATGATCTATGTCTGAAAAATACCTGAAAAGTGAAAACCATACCACGAGTTAACCCAAAACATAAAAGCGAAAATGGTTGTTCTAGCATGAAGTCACAGGTCATCGTGACCGAGGTTATGAGCGTACTATCTCACTGATGAGAAACTGTAACTACCGTCAGTTCAGTTGATGGTGATATTAACAAAAAAATAATATCATTATCTTTGTACTTGTAAAAGAAATTAGGATTTTTATTATTCTATTCGAAACTTAATCGTCTGCTTTCTAGATTTCCATTTCAAGTGACTACGAGGTTATTTTGCTCACCAGATTAAAACATTGATTTAATCATAATGATTTTGGGGTTTTTGCTTCATTATGAATACATTATCTTCAAAAGTAAGTATCATCTTATATATAAAGTACCGTGTGTGTATGTGTGTGCGCGCGCGTGCGTGTGTGTGTGTGTCCAAGCAACTCCTCCGCTCCAACTGGTCCGATTACAATAATTCATAACTCATTCAAAAGCCCTAGAAAAGTTAGACGCAAGGAACGATTTCCGTTGAGCTCAGATTCAGGGTTGCCAGATTATACGAGATTAACAATATATATTAATATATTATACTATCCATTATCGTTGCTTTCATGGTTCAAGGAGAGTAACTCTTATTTTCCTTCTGTATATAAAATCGGGCGGCATTTAAGCTAGCTCCTGTGGAGGATTCTTTGTTTGGCCATCATCACAATAGCTAGGGAGGAGTAGATGTGATACGCATCAATAAACTACAGAAGAACTCAAAATTGATCGCTGCATCTAAGTATTGAATTAATGTTTAAGCTTACCTTTTTAAAAGTTCAACGATAATTCTTCTGCTGCGACTTGATGTACGTAGATCCTTATTTTGCTTACAAAGAATTATTTTATTTCATGGGTGACAGAACAGGGGATATAAGATAAAGTTAATATAGTGTAGAGATACGAAAATAGAAATAGTTATACATTCAATATTTAAAGAGTTAGAGAAACATAATATATATGAATAAATAGCGAAATTGGAGCTCAATTCTTCCACGAATTCTGAGATTAAAAAGCCCAGCTCTACTTTGTAGTAATTATACACTAGGTATTTACTCTGTCTCTACACTAAAACAAGATGTGACACAAGGTCATTTTTAAGGTGAGCATCCGAGTGCGTACACCCGGGCAAGGAACAAAAATTGCCCACAGCCCCTGCGACTGTCGGTTGCGCTGACTGAGAGATGATAAATAGATGTGTTGTATTTACTTGACTCCCCAATGAGTCAGGTTGTGACACAAGGTCGGTTTTTAACGTGGGGGCCCGTGTGTCTTCCCTCGGGCCGCCGGTCTTAGCTTGTCCAAGCTGGTCTAAGCTAGTCATAGCCGGTCCAAGCTAATCGTAGGCGTGATACTACCAGCGCAGGGACGGATCCCTGTGACTGGCAAATATCCGAAATATTTATTTCTGTGAAATTACAGAAAATGTGGCACAAAGCCTAAAAAGGGGATGGGGAAAAGAACGGTCTTCATCTGTCTTAATTTTAAACTTAGCTAGCCGAACAGGGGTCACGTAAATACCCACATTCTTACTAACCTGGCAAATATCCAAATGTGTATACCCCATCCATGGAGGGTTCTATCTACTTCTAGGCACTATCACTCTTCAGGTTTAACTAATTTGCATATTGATTTTTTTAAAATTTATTCAATTAATTAACTCTCCTTTATTACTGTTTTTTCATTCGAGGATTGTTTTGATTTTCATATAAAAAATAATTCTGTTTAGAAATATCGTCTTATATAGTGCAGAAAAGTGTTTGAAATTTGCAATTTACTTGGCCTTCAACAAGCTGGTATCTATTTGTAACATTTTCCTTAATTATAACAAGCCAATTTATGAATGAAATGTTTATTTAAAATTTTTGTTTCAAAGATTTCAAGTAGTGAATATATTTTACTTTGCGAAACGAAAGCAAGCGGGCGACGCCTGCTAGTACATATATATACAAAATTCTATAACTTTTATTAGTCCGTCTCACCCCCACTCCATCCGTCATATCCTCTAAAATAACCATCGAAACCAAATTTGGGGAAGCGGTGCAAACAGGTAAGGAAGTACAAAATGCATTCGGTTTTATTGGGATGCGTAGCTTAGTTTAGATTTTATTCTTCGCTTTTAAAAAGGAAAAAAAGAAATTTTCTTAAAAAAAAATATTGTTTACCATGAAGTCCTATAAAATTAAATTAAATTAAAGAAATTATTAAACCGCGAAGTAGGATTTTGTCGAAGTATTTTTCCAAACAAATCAGCTTTATTCAAATTTCGTCGATTGATTTTGCGAAATTGAACGAAACGTAGAAGTTGCAAATCTCGACAAAATTCTTTGCGATAACTTCAACAATACTAAATAATGCAAAAATTCTATTGTGGTAAATTTCTGGTGCTATATCGGTGCGTCATCTAACAGAAAATTCTTACTGGGACTTTGACTTTGTTTAGCTCAAATCCTTTTTCTATTGACTTCAGGCTGTCACAGCTGGGTGGGGTTATAACGACATTCGGTTGGATATTTCAACATTTTCAATACAAGTGAATTCAATACGTACATGGATTTTTTTAAAATATATTAATACAGAACAACAAGGAGATAGATTATATTCAAATGATAAGCTGTAGAGAAAGTGGGAGGTGTGTGTGTGTGTGTGTGTGTGTGTGTGTGTGTGTGTGTGTGTGTGTGTGTGTGTGTGTGTGTGTGTGTGTGTGTGTGTGTGTGATTTGCCACGTAGCTCGGCAGAGACTAAAAGTCGGCTCAAACGTGGACTACGAAGTTTTCTTGGAAGGGAAACGAAACACGTCCTGTCACCATGCTATGCTGTGGTTAAAGGGATAAAAGAAGAAGAGTATTTGAGTCTTTTCTTTTTATACCGCTTTATGCAACGGCACCTAACAATATTAAGAGAACTCTTCTGACAGACAAGGTGGGGTATTCCCGTATGGCTTTCATAAATTGCAAATCTGGGCTGATGCATTTTATGTGCTTAACACAAAAATTTGCATCAATAATTACCTTTTAAAACTTTTAATAAATTAGAAATACCCGATGAAAACACTGTAAATACTATTACATTCACAATCCAAACTAAATTTATTTGCTTCATTAAACCAAAAAGAAGGCAAAACAAAGTAAAGTGTTGCAAATTATGATTGGTGTTGTAAAGTTGTAAAAGCCAACACTTTATTAGACTTTAGTAAGTTATTGTTTTTTAAACATTTACTTTTTATATCTGTTTTCTGTTTAGAATTCCTAAAAAAAATCAAGTTTCAATGGTATTTTGTTAGAACTTGTGGTTCTTAAAATATTTTAATAAAAAGGGAAGATTGCCAGTTAACTGTATTGATCTGTGAATTTGTCCCTTGTCTTAACGTATTATTTGTAATTGTCAAACAGCAGAAACCGCACCTTTCTTTGGTCAATTTAAAATTAAATCAAACTAGAGGACGAGAGGAAACTTAAATGTAGAATAAGGTTTGGTGTAAAACAAATAAACGTTTGTATTCTTTTAAAATACTTATAAAACAGGAGAGGAAAGAATACCCCTCCATCTCTCTTTCTTTCTTTCTTTCTCATTTCTCTCTTTCTCTCACTCGTTACATTTCTCGCCCCCCTCTTTCTACCGCCACTATCTCGTTATTTCATTCTATCTGATTTCCATTCTTTCTATTTCGCTTCATTTCTCTCTCTATTATCTCTCTTTCTCAATAATCTTTATTTATACATTATCAATTACAATTACACATACATTTGTTTTCATAGAGATAATAGAGTTAAGTAATCAAGACCTAAATATCAACTCATTTGCGTACTTATTCTACCTTTTCAATATCAATTACATTTACATACGTGCATGCATAAAGGAAAACATACACACCACCACACACAGGCACAGTTGCAATAACATCCACGTACTGGGAGTGTTAAGAATTGAACTTATTTTAAATAAAGTGACGACACAACGCTATTTAAAATGTCCTACTTTTTTTAACGTCAGAAAACTTTTTCGTTCTTTTCGCTCACTCTCCTCAACTTTGGAAACCGCCTGTTCATTGCGCCGGCCGCAACAAACATAAGTAGAAGCGTACGCGCAATTTCGGATCTTTAAACGCTAATTGCCTATTTACATTACTCTCTATATTTCTTTATATAAATTTGTATTGTCATTAAATGAAAATGAGTTTAAAAAATTTTCTCAGCCGAGACTGGTTTGTGGTGCTAGCTATTTGCCTGATTTCATTGACTCTTTCTGTCCATTGTTCTCAACCGACCAGTGGGACTACTGTTACATCTGAGAGCACAGACAGCAACAATAATACAAGTAAGTGAATGATGAGTGCTATTCTTTATTTATTCATTTGTGTGTTCTTCAAACCAAGTATAATGGTTGCCACTATCAAGTGTTAAGCATTCTTATGTATCCAGCACCTTTTTCCCAAACCCATCACTATCAATTGAATCTCCAGTACCCCCAATTTTGCTTCTAGTGTTTTAAAAACTGTTCCAAGTACGCCAAGTATTATGGGCACAACCCTAACGACAACATTTGCATTATACAATTTCCCCAACTTCAGGGCGAGGTCCTGCTATTTTTCTAGTTTTCTTCTTCTTCTTCTTCTTCTTCTTCTTCTTATTATTATTATTATTATTATTATTATTATTATTATTGTCGTTGTTGTTGTTGTTGTTATTGCTGTTACACCTGTCATTGTTTTAAACACGGAGGCCTACATCAGGTGCCTTGAGGAGGTAGTACTGCCCTGCGTCAAGTCGATGACTACTGGAAGACCCTATGACTGGTAACAGGACTCTGCACCATGCCACACAAGCAGGTGAACCCAATCATGGCTGTCAGACAATTTCTGTGACCACATTACTCCTTACATCTGACCATCTAACTGCCCAGACTGCAACCCCCTTGATTATCACGTCTAGGTAATAGTTGAGCGAGAGACCAACAAAACTCTTATAACACGAAAGATGAACTGAAGTCAAGGATTATGGCAGCATTCACCAATTTAAGCAAGGAAACCGTCCAGAAAAGATGCAGGAGATTCCGAAGTCGTCTAGAGGCCGTGGTTGAAGCCAATGGCGATTTTATTGAATAAATGTACTCTTTAGTATTTCAAGATATTTTTGTGTAATTTTGGTAAATATATCTGTTATTTTTAATGCTATGTCCCAATCGTTTGAGATCACAACTCTCCACGGGTTCCTTTTCTTTATTATCTGTGAATTGCAATGTGAAAGACGGCGGAGTTGTTTCCTGTTGCTTTCTCTACGATTTGGAATTCATAGGTTTCTTTCTCTTAGATTGGTTGTCACCAAGGCAAGTGTTTTCAGTCTAGCCGGCTCAAAACATAACTAGGGGACACAGATTGGTGCATTTCCCAAGGGTATTTATGTAAAAATGCATACAACAGACTAGCCTCTGATTTGAACTCGTGCTCGATGATTTCATTTTAAAATCTATTTATAGATGTAACCGTAAGTTCTATGCTAATAGTTTGTTTTCTCGCACTTCTCGCTTGTGGAGCGTTCTTCTGGCTCCATGCTTTCGGGCCAGTTTTGATCTTCGAAAATGTAAATGCAATGCCAATCGTTATCTACTGTCTTCCCGGTTACTCTTATATTGTTATCGCTCCTTAATGTTTCTGTTTTCTAATTCTTTCACACCCAGTAACCCCTTGTGTTTAGTGGTTTTATTACCTTGCTTGAGGCAAATTCGATTTTAAAAAATAAATGCAACAGGGGCAATAAAGAAACTATTGTTAACAAGAGAGAGCTGAAACTTTGGGAACATATAATGCGGAATGATGTAAAATCATCAACTTAAAAATAAATTTAAAATCAAGCACGTCTTCAAACAGAAATTAGACTGATTGCAGTTGGCGCTTATTGTAACCTTTATATTATTTTTTATTCTCATATTGATTAAATCAGACAAACGGTGAGTCATATTCTATATAGTAGAACCTGATGTAGCCTATTTTAAAATTAACCTCCTCGTTGTGCAAATACTGTCGCAATATCTATTATAGCAGTAAATTTTAGATAATTTTCTAACGAATGAAAAAAGACTTGACGCAACAGAGACATGGTTGAATGTTGAGAAAACCGTGTACAGAGCATGTGACAAATGAAGAAGTTTTAAAAAGAATAGAAACTACAAAGAATTATTCTTAACTACCAGAAAGAGGAAGCCGAAACTTTAGGAAGACATAATGAGGAAGGAGGCTTCCAGAATTTAACAGTTACAGAAGAGATCAAAATCAAAAGAAGGAATCGGGGGCCCGATAAGAATCCAACTTCATAAGTCTCAGCAAATGGATAGATGAACAAAGTTAGGTTATGGGGAAATGTTACTAGAACAATAAAAGGCAGGAAGCTGGGGAGAATTATAATCACCGACGTCGAATCCTGCCGGTTGGCGCATATTTTTCTTTAATAAAATTTCAAGTATATTCGCGCCCGTAGACGAAAATAAATATACTGTTTAAAATAAACGGTGCGTCTACTCAAATATGGGAATCCTCTGAAAATAACATCTAAAGTGATACAAATCTGTCGGATAATAAATAAAAAATTGCATTAATTCTTTATAGACAAACCGAGCTACGAAGTCTTACCTGATCGGCTAAGTTCTTCATAGCTCAGTCGGACTAGAGCACGTTGGATCTAACGACGGATCTCGTTGCCCAGGAGAGGGGGCACAGGTTCGAATCCTGCTGGAGAACGAATATTTTTCTTTAATAAGATTTCTCGAATATTCAGGACAGTAGACAAAAATAATTAAATTTACAGTTTAATAGATAAACGGAGTTCTACTAAAATAAGAGTATCCACTAAAAATAACGTTTAAAGTGTTTTTTTTTATTTTTATTTATATATATATATATATATATATATATATATATATATATATATATATATATATATATATATATATATATATATATATATATATATATATATATATATATAAAATTAATAACAAGAGAGAAAACTTTTATGCCGACATGTTCATTTATGAGTTTTATTGCATTTATACACACAGAAAAATGTATCGTTGAGAAAAATAACATTATGCGTTCAAATTTGAATTAGATAATTTTCTAAACTATTCAAAAATGTGTCGACGTTAAGGAAAAAAAAGAAACTATGCAGCACAGTAATTTATCTAAAATTTAAGACTTTATTATAAGAAAATGAATTATTATTATTATTATTATTATTATTATTATTATTATTATTATTATTACTGATGTTTTTAAAGGCATAAATTAACTATTTTCCTATAAGTTTTTAAAAAATATATATGGTCGTACATTAATACGTTGGCTTGAGAAAGAAGCATTTAAAAAATAATAATGCCCGGTCCGAAAGGCTCTTCTACCTAGCCATCATATTAGTTTATAATTTACCTATTTGAATGTCATTGCGATGCTATGTAAGCAGAACGGGTCAAAGGTTAGAAGTACGAATCAACCAACATGTACCAATCAACATTCGCAAGGTAAAGTTGAACAATGTACATAGATGTGTTTATCCATCAGGTTCAGTGATAGCTGAAGATTTGATTAAAAATCTGCAGCGCGCGGTATTATAGTCTCAGTATTATTTCCGATTATCACTTGAATGCTTTGGAATCAGTATACATTAAGTCCTACCAGCCAACTCTCTGTAAACAGAAAGAGTGGTTAATGGGATTTTTTTCTTTTTTGCATATAGCATTTGTCTGGTATTGCATGATTATTTTAGTCGGTATGTACATTTTTTGTCTTCGATTTATGGTCTAATGAGAGACGAACAATAAACCGGTTTAGCTGCTTTTTAATCGTTCTTATATTTCGTTTTTACAATTTTATGGTAATATTTACATTTCTTGTTACATCCTCTTTTTGTTATAAAAATGCTTTTTAATATGTCGGCTATTACCGTTTTAATATATATATTTTATCGTTCTGTATATATATATATATATATATATATATATATATATATATATATATATATATATATATATATATATATATATATTATTATTATTATTATTATTATTATTATTATGTCTATACTCGACTGGTGTACAAAAACCGGATAGTACAATTTGCAAACAAAAATATATTAAAACAAATTTGTATCTGGGGAAAAAATTTTGAAAAAAAAAAGAAAAGACTAAAAACATCCGAGTAGGCAGTAAAAAATCGGCCAGTATCGTAATTTCTAGTCCAAAGAAAAAAAAACAATCGAGTAAAATAAGAAATCTCCCAAAGGGCACTTGAATTTGTAAACTATGTTGGTTTTTTACAAATCACTAACCGGGGGAGAAGAAACATTGCAAATAATTGAGTTGGATATACTAGATTTAGTGTAGTATATGATTAACTTAATTTTTTTGTTAGGATCTGTTGTAGATATATTAGTATTTACTAATTTTTTTAGTATATTTTCATCTTGTTTATAATTAGTATGCATTTGATTACGATATTAATATGTTAATATTTTTGTGATTAATATGTTTGTGATTAGTTGAAGTAGTATTATGTTCTATTTGCTTAGTATTGAGACTTCTAAGAAAGCATCTTATTTGTTCATCAACTATATAGTTTGGAAAGCTATTATTAATAAGTGTTTGTTTTATATTCTTTAGTTCACTGTAAAAAATCTGTTTTGTGGATGAATTAGTTTCTGCACGATGTAGTAGATTTTTTATAATTGCTATTTTGTAGTAATATGGGCATTCGCTCTTGTAGTTAAGTGTAACATGAATTTATGCTGGTAGGTATTTTGTATAGCGAAATAGTAAATTTGTTATTATTTGTGTTTATCAATATGTCAAGGAAGGGAATTTTATTATTAGTATTAAGTTCATATGTGAATTTAAGGATAGAATTATTTAGGAAACATTTTTGAAGTATTTCATCTGTATTTTTAACTAACATAAGGATATCATCAACATATCTTAGGTAGATGGATGGTTTTATAAAATCTGTAAATATCTTATTTTCGAGGTTCGACATGTAGAAATTGCTAAATATCAGACCCAGTACTGAAGCCATGGAGACACCATCATGTTGTATATGTATATTATTATTGTGATCTAAAAAAGGGACTTCAGTAGTACAGGCTAATAGTAGTTTCCGTAATATATTAGGATTAATTTTAAGTGGGGGTAAAGATGAGTTACTGTATATATTCCTTATAATTATGTCAATAGTTTCACTAACAGGAACATTGGTAAATAAGTTTTCAGCATCCAGTGAAGCTATAATTTCGTTGTTGGGTTTTTCGCTTATTAAGATTTGGATTACTTCTAATATTGACTTAACACTATATTTACTAGGAGTAATGAGTTGATTAATGTATTTTGTTAGCTACAGGAGTTGGAATTTGCGATATGATAGGACGGAGAGGATAGTTAGGTTTATGTGTTTTTATAGTGCCGTATGTGTAACCAGGTTTATAATCATCAACAATTTTAGGGAGTTTTAAAGAGTTCTGTTCAGCATTATTAGCATTAGTGATTTTATTAAACTTTGATTTTAGTTGGTTGGTCGGGTTCTTGTTCAGTTTTTTTAATTTTATATGATCATTGATTATGTGGTCAAGTTTTTTGGTTTACACACTCGTGTGGTCATGTGTGACGTCATGAGCTGCGGTGCAAATTTCGCTTCCAGCGTCTTGTATGCACGCGTTTGTCGTTGCTTGGAAATATTCCATGTAAACATAAACAGACTATCATTATTGTTTTGTCCGTGTATTGGTTAATATATTGTAATGTAATTGTCATCTTTGATAATGGCTTATGTAAGCCGAAAGCTTAGATTGGATTAAAAAATATGTATCAATATTGTGATTTTCTTTCTTCCTTTAATGATAATGTTATTAAGCTTATCAGACGATATGAAAAGAATTTACATAAAATAAATAGGCAAAACTTGTCTATATTATTTAATGAAATATGTACCAATATATATATATATATATATATATATATATATATATATATATATATATTGTCATCCACAGACAGACTGTTTCGCTGTATCACAGCTCATCAGTGTGGCTAGACGTCCGGTTGCCTGTGGCTAGAATCGAAAACCGGCTGAATTCGCGTCAGTCGGAAATTTTACCCTGAAGCCGTTGGCGCACGGCAGAGAAGAAGGTGAATTTAAGCGTATTTACTTTTAGATAAACACACAGTGACTGAGAGAACTCGATTCGATTTACCGAAGAGTCTTGCATTATTAGCCGTAATAGTCACTGTTTACAAACCCACACATCCTCCCCGGAGAGCTCAACCGAAATAAATACTTCCTTTTCCTCGCTGCAGCCTTAGCTCTTTTGATTCCAATCTGGTCCTCTGTTGACGGAGATTTCTTTTTGAGAGGCATACTGCTGCCGGATGCGATAGGCAACAATAAACTACAGAACTCAAAATTGATCGATGCATTTAAGTATTACATTAATATTTAAGCTTACCTTTAAAAGTTCAACGATAATTCTTCTGCCACCATTTTAACTTAAAGACAATTTGATGTACATAGGTCCTTACTTTCCGTACAAATAATTATTTTTATTTCATGGGTGACTTTCACTAGATTTCGCAATTAATTTCAGTTATTCTGAAATTTATTTACAAGTTATAAAAACTGATATCGTACAAAAAAATTCGTAAAAAAAAAAATCACCGAAAACAGACGCAATAATGAAAAATTTGGGAATCCAAAATTCTAGGATTGCGGATCCGACCTGGAATGTTTTTAATTTGGTCACAGAATCAGTCTGATTCCAAAATGGTATGATATGTTGGGCTAAGCCTCTAGGAGTAAAGCTGAAAAAGAGTGACACACAGACATTTTCGCATTATTATATAGGAGATATTTAAAAGTTCAAGTTGTCTCCATTTGATTGAAAAAGCGTCACACACACAGGCATTTTCGTATTTATTTAATATATATATATATATATATATATATATATATATATATAACACGCACACAGACATGTATCCGCCTCTGTCTTCTAGATGTGAAATAATATCCCAAATAAAATAAGTTAATTTAAAAAAAAATATTTTATTTAGAATTAATTCACTTACATTCAAAAGTTTTCAGAACAAATGAGTGTTTCGTGTTTGTTGTTTAACTGAAGGTTTTTGCGAGTTGATTAAAAAACTGTTTATAGACAGTTTTCACTGGGCTCCGTGTTTGTTTGTATTCTTCCGAGTCTATTATTATTAATAATAATTTAAGAAGTGTTTCTTTAATAATCTTATTTTTCGTTGCTTTTCAACTTAACTCCTAGATCCTCAAGTAACGCGCAAGACCGGAAGTAAAAATTAAGCCTCAGGTGATATTTGAATTCTCATTCCATATACCTGTGTAGGAAATCTGACTTTCAGATTTTTTAACAGTAATGAAAAGAAAATCACGATCTACAACGTCTTTTTGCAACGATTTGACAACTATTATCGGTTTGTTTATTTTATTTACTTATTTATTTATTTTGTAGCGTTGTCTCCTTAATGTCATACATTTGCAATTCAGTTGTCTTGTACCACTACGTCATATTCATTGGACACAGCAAGTAACAAAGATAACACTCGTAATTTGGGGTCATTGCAGATTTATTGCAAATATCATCTGTATGATATTTGTAAGAAAATTTGACCAACGACCGACGTAAACGAATAAAGAATTTTGCATTTTGGATTTTGATAAGTACATGTATATGCATGTGTGCTATTTCACTTATAAATCTGCAATGACCCCAAATTACGAGTTGTATCTTTGTTACTTGCTGTGTCCAATGAATGGTGGTACACTCATTTCTTATCAGCAACTTACCGATAACAAAACAAACTTATAAGTGATCGACTTTGCAAGCAAACCAATAAGCAGAAATGCAGGAACACACGCGCATACACACGCGTGCACACAAAGAATTTATAAATACCAATTTATACATCTATTGTATTCCTCTATAATAAAGTCCACTTAATTCTAACCGTCTTTGAATTATTGAGGATCAGTGTTTATTACAGGTTTTATTGCGCAAGAAAGACGAGAATGTCTTTATTATTACACAACTTTATCTCATGAAAAGAATTAAAAAATATTGAGGCAAACAATCGTAATGAAACTATTCATTTCATGAGTAAATATCAGTTGGAAAACAAACATTCATATTGTGCAGTGTCTTTGAAGTAAAATTCAAAATTTAATAATTAAAATAGCACATCTGTAAATATTTCAGAGGTATCCCAAAAGCACACAAAATATGATCGGTCGATCAATAGATAGATAAATAGATAGGAACAGACTAAGAAAGAAAGAAAGAAAGAAAGAAAGAAAGAAAGAAAGAAAGAAAGAAAGAAATTGAGGTAGATAGATGGATAGATAGATAGATAGATAACCTAGAAATCAACATTGCATGGTGACTGTCAGTCAAGCGATATTTGGAAATAGTGTGTGCATCTACAAACGTCGTATGTACAATATCGTGCACACTTCCCTAATAATCATAACAAATTTAAAACAATATATATATATATATATATATATATATATATATATATATATATATATATATATATATATATATATATATAGTGAATTCTTTGGCTTGTTACTACTGGCGATACAATCACACAAAGTACATGAGAATTCTCGTGTCTGGGAATTTTTTTTAACTCCAACACTAACAAACCAAAGAATTAACTGGATTTCTTTAATAAAAGCGCCTGTTTTTTAACAATGTGTGTGTGTGTGTGTGTGTGTGTGTGTGTGTGTGTGTGTGTGTGTGTGTGTGTGTGTGTGTTGTCCGCGTGCGCGTGCGCGCTAACCGAATTACCCGGACCTTGCTGCGTGTCACACATTTGTTTTTTAAGAAAATGATTGATTTTAAATCAATTCGTGGAGAAAAATGATGCATATCATTATTACTTAATGATCTTGCTGATGTAACCTCCATCTTCTGGCTTTCTCCTTCTATATTTTGGATAGGAGTCATTCCCTTGTTCAAATTTAAATTTAATTTAAATCAAAGGGAAAAAAATGTGCCCCCAGTGATCCCCCTTGATCAAAATGAAATGTACTTACCCAAGTATCCTAGGAGTCATTCCTTTGTTCAAATTTACATTTAACTTATATGAAAAGGAAAAAAATAATTGTGGGGGTTGTGCCACCTCCCAGAATCCCTTTGATCAAAATGAAATATATTTATCCAAGTACCCTGGGTAATGTACTTTCAGAATATATATGGTTATCTTCAAAATCCTAGGAGGAGTTCGGTAACAGATAGACAGAGTCTACAACTATATATATAGATATGCAGTGGGGGGGGTGAAGAGAGAGAGAAAGTTTATGCCACAATAGCAAAAGGCGACATAGACAATTGGCTGTAGGGTGTATACATAGTAGAAGCAACATCTGACCACACACGCAGCACACTCTCGCATAGGTTGGCTCGTCACTTGTCGAAGCTGAGTGCAAATCGTGTCCATATATATCATCGTATCTATCATCATATTACTAACAACCAAAATATAACTCACAACATTTTTTAGAGAAAACAGACAAAAAACATGAACTTCATACAGTTTATTTAGAACTTTGATCCCGATATACATCTTATTCGAAAATTGTAATAATACAATAAAAATATTAAGCAGACAGACCTCATCACTTGAATTTAACAAAACTTGTTTGCATGAATTCTTTCTGCATTTACACTTTATATATGTATATTTTTGTTTATACGTTATTTTTATAGATACAAATATTTAAGTATATGCTCTGTCTATAATAAACAATATTAACAACATTTACCAGCCAGAATGTCATAGAAAATATGTGTCCTCCAACAGGAATCGAACCTGTTTTCGACAAGGAAACGTCATATAGCCTGACATGCGATACCATTTGGGTACAGAGGAAACGTCCGGTTAGCAAGGTCATGTTACTGTTTTTAAACAACAAATTTCCTATGATTTCTCTCTAACGGTCGTATCTACTCGAAACGTATCTAAACATAAATAAATGACATTATGTATTATGAAATGAACTAAGTCTAATATATATATATATATATATATATATATATATATATATATATATATATATATATATATATATATAATGTCCACTGATATATATGTGTGTGTGTGTGTGTGTGTGTGTGTGTGTGTGTGTGTGTGTGTCGCAGTTAGCTCCTCCTCAGTTCCTTAATCCTTCAACAGGGGTCTCTCTCCCCTGAGTATAAATACTGGCTGACCCTTCTCTCTCTCTCTCTTTTTCGACTGAGCCCTTAGGCCGCTACCTCGTGCGGAGGTGAGGTAAAATCTTTCTTTTTCCACTTACAACAATATGTGACCTCTCACAGATACAGCGTTTCCCAAATTCTGGGAACACGCTAAGAACAATACACGTACGTACGAACACTACAACACACACATAATTTCTCCATACAAACTCTATGTAACAGTCCATGTCTTTGTTTAACTTGTTTTGTTATTAATATATATTTGTTTACCCATGTGTATCGGTCTTGTTTGTTTCCTTTGTCTTCTTTGGACTTAATTAAAGTCCGACATTCATATGTAGCTGGACCCGCCCGCAGGAAAGTTTAACCTTCTGATATCTCTTCACATCTTCACCCCCACGGTCCGTTACATATGGTGACTTCCCGCCGTTCTTTAAAGTTTCAACTCCTGCTAACACACACAAGACGATATATATGTACAAGCAAATTCTTATACAGACCTTCCAAATGAGAGCCAGTCAAAACAACATAATATTGGAAACTTCTTTTCTATCCTACGCACGCCGTACTCTATTAATAATGTTATTTAATACTGTTTATTATAAAACTGACCATTTGCTTAAATACTTGTATCTATAAAAAGAACGTTAAACATATCATATATATATATATATATATATATATATATATATATATATATATATATATATATATATATATAAACGGAAATCTCCAGGAAACAATTTTTTACATATGAAATAATATTTAAAATTTGTGGAATTAGTAGAGAACAACAGGTTACGGGGTATAAAATGACTGTCTTCAGTCATTCACTGTTGAGTTGAATAAATTCAAAATCTTCCGCGTTTGTAACGCCTGAAAACAGGAAACTTTGCAACAAATACTTCTTAAAAACATTGCTGTAATTATTTAGCTATCTATCCAATTGTAAAATCCCAAATTTACAGTTAATTTCCTGTTGCTATCTGCCTACCTGAGTTTTGATAATTCAATCTAATCAGTGATGAGGATATTTCTCATGGTGCCATAACATCTTGAATTGCTCACTTTGAGAAATATCGTAATTTCTTTTCCTACTTCAACATGACGTCTTCAAAACATGAACGAGTAAAGTGATGTTCAACAAGTATGCATCTCTGAATCCTGACTTCTGGCATAATTAGATACATGAATCATGTTTCAGATCTTGGTTCATTAAACCTTTCAAAATTGAAAGTAATTATCATGGCTCCACAGATATTGGCTCGTTTTCTTTTCATTTTTTATTAAAAAAAGAATCCCTAAAAGACACGAAATATTACCTCTTTGCTGTGCAAGTTGCATTTACACAAAATCAAATTATATTCTCATCCCAAATTAAAACTGAACTTCAAGATGTTTTCTATCATGTTTTTGTTTTTTCAGCTGCTCTTGGTGTGAGATGAATGTGTTTGAACGTTAATTTAAGAGATTCATAGATTTACCAACAGATTATATCAATAAAATGATGCTATTTCTACTATACTATACAAAGCGTTCAAAGATTTTTTTAAATTTTGCAACAAATGTAAAGTACTTTTTCAAACCCTGTTGTTTGCATCCTATATAAACAATTTCAGTACCAGAATTTCTACTATATTTTTTCTTTCTAAAAGCAGAAATTTCAAAAACTTTCATGTACAAAGTTAAAATAATAGTATTGCTTATAGTATCGAATTATGTCTATTATAATAGGTCCACCGATCTATTCAGGATAGTCTGTCTAACCGACGATGACCTTCAATATTTTCTATAAAATTGTTGGAAATTCTTGTTATTGTTATATCTGTAGTAGTTGATGTGACGTTGATGACTCCTTTAGGTATGTCAAACAACAAACTTTGAAGTGTATCATCCTGCACGTGCACGATATAGGATTACTATTATTGACAATGATGGCGGACATGCGCACATGTCCTTTGCGATGATACTCTTTACATGAATGGATGCGTTTTACTTTGAAAGTTGCAACGCTGTGTCATTTCTTGTTCCAGCGTCTTGAACAAAGCCTCACTATTCATGCCTTATTTCTACCCCTGTTCATTAGTAGTTTGTAGGATATAGAATCTGAATAAAAGAAATGAGACAAAGTGGAAAAGCTTTTCAATGACAACGCGTTTCGCCTCGTGTGTTAGGTCACTCTGACCTGAAAGCGCCTACCCAACGAAGAAGAAAGGCGTTGTCATTAAAAATCCTTACCACTTTGTCTCAGTTCGAATTTTAAGTTATGTGGTTCATTAAATTGATAATGCGCTAGAGCTCACATTCACTTAGGCCTGTTTTTTTTTTGTGGGGGCATCCCTATAAAGATAGATCAACTTATGTCTTCCGATACATCACCACTGTCGTATAATTCATTTATTATTTCCGTAATCTTGTCTATCTCGAAATCGTCTAAGGCTGACAGCATCCCTATCTGGTCATGATTCTTTGTTTCTCTACATCTTGGTCGATGCTGATCGTACGTCAGATTTTAATATTGCCCGACCTTCCATGTTTGATAAAAAGTATTGTAGATTTCTCACCTCGGTTGTTGTGGAAGACGTTTTCCCATGTATTTGTTCCATTTTTTAAGTAAGTCTTGTTTTTTATTCATTATATGATCCCTTTTTTGAGATTTTATGCATCTTGTTTAGGGTACGTGTTCTGTCTTTATTTTATTATTTCATGCATGCTTGCTATGCCTATGACCGGAGAGTTTTTATCTCTGCACATTTCCCGTTGAGGCATTTGGACATTACCTGCTTGCATTTCTTTCTTGTGGCTTTGTTTAGCATCCTATACACTAACACTTCTTGGTATTATTTACTGTCTCTTTTTTATCAGCTGGAGAATTTTGTCTGTCATCCACTTCTTTTTTTTTTCTTGTCTCTCTTTCTTTGGAATGATTCCGCTCGCCAATATCACTAGGATTTCCCTTAAGGTATTCCACTTTGAATTTTTGTCTTCTTAACTCTTATATTTGTCTATATCTCTATCAGAATACATCTGTTTTCAAATTGAGTCAGCCTGGAGATTCTCCAATTGTAGTTTAGGCGTTGCTCTGGATTTCTTTAATTTTCCTAAATTTAATCTGAGTTAGCACATGACTGAGAGGTAGTTACTGCCACAGTCGACACTTGGATAGGTTTTAGAGTGAGAACTGTATTTCTCAATCTTTAATGATTGCAAAGTAGTCTATCTGGTTTTTGACCTCCCCGTTCCCGGGTTTCTCCATATCGATAAGCGTCTTGGGTTTTCTTGAAACTAAGTGTTGGTCATTGCTTTGTCATTCGCTGTGTACCTTTGTACCTATTTTTCTCTACCTTCGTTGCGTGATCCAAACCTGTATTTGGCTGCTATTTCATTGCCTCATTCGTTTCCTACTTCTGCATTAAGATTCCCCGTGATAATGAGGAATTATTGTGATTTGCAGTAACTCTTTGCGTTATCTAATGTATAGATAATAATAAAACTTAACTAATTATTCTTCTGTACTTTGTGACGCTGGTGTGTATGTGACTATGATTGTTATAATTGATATGCTTCCTTTTTAGTTTCACCCAAATCCCTTTCCGATAAGTATTTTCTCTTATACGTGACCTCTCTCTCTCTCACTCTCTCTCTCACTCTCTCTCTCTCTCTCTCTCTCTCTCTCTCTCTCTCTCTCTCTCTCTCTCTCTCTCTCTCTCTCTCATTGAAATAAAGTATAAACATATAACTGAGAAAAATGTTAAAATGTAAATCGATATCGCCAACCTTTCGCCCTATTCCCTTACTCTCACTTGGTGGCAGTGGCGGAGATGGCTGTGAGTTTGATGAGGCCATTCGAGTGAAGAGAAGCGCCTCCCTCGCTGCTCAAAGTCGATTGAGACTGGCGAAATCTGGCAAACCTGGTTGCATCGGGCTGTCGGAAGTTTGGTCTGTCAAGGTCCACCATGATTACGCCTGCACGACTGGTTACGGAAACTCGGTTAGAAATTAGTCATTCTTTGCCTTTGTTTTTTCAGAGACTGATTTCTAAACAACTCTTGCAGTCCTTTGCATTAAATGGTTTAAGTTACAATGTTTTCATTAAAACAAGAATTTCAAAACTTTTCTGCAACATACTTCTTTGGTCGGTGTCGGGGAACATTGCCGAAAGCATAAACTTCCATCCCAACATAGTTCTTTACAATAATGGTTGTTAACATCATTACCCACATCTAGCATTTCACAGACCGTACCGCGTGGCATATCTGAATTGAAAATTGAAATAAATTATTAAAAGATGCTTGGAATGTTGTTCGACCGCATGAATGAAAATTTAAACGAATAAAATTACTGTAACCTGTAACTATGCCAACTCTCTCTCTCTCTCTCTCTCTCTCTCTCTATATATATATATATATATATATATATATATATATATCGTGGACCTCATATAGGTTCCATATCAATCAGTTGAATGTCTCCCACAATTGTCTCCGCACGATCTGTAGCTATACTTTTGACGAATGCTGATCTTCTCGCAAAATGCAACATTGGTGGAATTGAGACCTTCCTGATGCAGCCACGACTTTGCTGGATTGGTCATGTTGCATGGATGAGTGATGACAGTACGCCTAATGTCCTCGTGCATAGCCAGCTTAACAGCACACAAAGGACTGTTGTACAGTTGTGGCTCAGACAAGCTAAAGAGTAACCTCTCCGCTGCCTCATACTAACTTCGAGCGAGTTGCCCTGGATGGAAAAAATCTTGTGCCATAGCGGTATCAAACATTTCGAAATCAGTCGTATTGGCCGGTTAAGCGACGAAAGCTAACGTTGAAAAGCGTCAGCAGATATTCCTGTTGCTATATCCCGACATCCTCGCTATTGCACAATATGTGGACTTGTGTGCAGGTCACTAGCAGGACTGAAGTGTCACATACGACACAAGCATCAAAAATGAATAAGGTTATCGGATCCTCATATATCGAAATCGACGGGAGAGTCCATCAACATATATGATTGAAGAGCAACGAAGTTGTTTCAATTTGTTATTTTATTTCGGACAATTTTCATTGTTTCTGAGAAAGAATTTGAACATAAATCTTACAATGTCTTCTAAACGCTTTCCGCTTTCATCAGGCAGATCTGTGTGCGTACATGCGTGTTTCCTGGGGGATTTTATCATGTATTGTGGTTCTTTGGTGCTTTTTGTGTCTTTTTGAATATTGCGTCATCACGCGTCGATGGATGTCATGCCAGTTTTATTTTTTTTTCAAGTATTGCGTCTTCACGCGTCAGTTTGTAACTCGTTTTTGCTTTATTACAAACTTACAATCAAAAACCTCTAACATGATCACCAACAAAAAAAAAAAAAACTTCAACGAAACAAAGTCCTCTAATAATAACAATTCAAATAAAACATACATTGGTTAAACAATTATTAAATTATCATTCCAGTTAATTTGCCATTTATCATATTTAATCCGATAATAGCTCAATAACACAAAATATTATAGCCTATAAACTGTAAAAAACGACCACAAATAATTGAAGCCTTAACAATAAAATCCTAAAAACTAACATCAATAAAAATACCTTGGGTGAGTCCATTTGTGTAAAAAGTGGAGATCCCTCAACAAAAATATCTTGGAATATTGGAAGCAGATGACAGGAGAGAATTAAGGAAAAAGGGTGCGAGAAAAAAAAAGATTTTTAAGATTCAACAAAAGGAACCCAATCAAATGTATCAATCTACATATCGGCAATAATATATTTGATGTCTAAATGAATAGTAGAGCGTGTACCACAAAATCAAAGAGACAAAAAAAAACAGGACGCTGTAGTGAGCCACGATCGCCTACGTCCTAAAAGGAACAAGGCCCAGAGAAAGACGGAGAGAGAGAAAAAGAGGGAATACTTTTTCATCGAAGAAAAGTCAATAACTAAATTACATCACTTCCTCATTTTCAGTGAATTTGATTCACTATAGCTGACACATTAAGGTGCGGCTCCCAAAGTCATTTTTATTTAAAGATAAGCTACTTCTCTACTGAAAAGCGGAAAAAGTTATAAAACGAGTGACCTATATAATTGATTAAAGTACGAATAACTTTCTTGCATATCAACACATAAGTGGCCCATGTCTTTGTTTTGATGTTGCTTTTTTCTATTTGTAAAATTATAAGTATAAAAGGATATTATTACAACAATACTGTGAAGGACAGTATTGTTTGTAATAATATCTCTGATAATTTGTTTATTAAACTGGAAAGAATGACTATTTTTCACAGGGAAGTCATTATTATTATGACAAATTTAAATAATGCATATTATCATATATTTACAGTATATGCCTATCCTTGCGGTGTGCGCGTAGTGTAGCAGTTATCGGAAAGTGAAATTTGTGTTCTGAGTTCAAATTCCAGCTGAGTTCACTTTCGCACTTGAGAAAAGGCAGACTGGAATCTCTGTCTTTGGTTGACAACCAGTCTAGAAGAAAACCCCTAAATCCCAAAACGAGTGTGTCCCTAGCAACTCCACCCCGCAAATTGTGGCCCTATACTCCACATAGTGTTAACACAACAGACACGCTCATTCTTAGAATCAGTAGAGGGGTCGTACTATAAAGCGAATGAATCTGACTCGACAATAGAAAAAATCAATTGATGTAAACTGAAGTTATTGGAAAACTGATAGGTAAGGCGTTTATTGCAATAAAAAAAATCTTCCCAAGTAACAAAATAACGAAAGTTTAAAGTTTATAGTGACATCACAATAGAGTTGAAAGTTGTAACTAATGACTTTTAAACATTAGATAACCTATTTTCACAAAGCACCACATACGTGTGTGCATGTGGACGTCTATGGGAATAAGTTCAAAGCGTCGAAAAAAAACAGCTCTGTTGTTATGAATTCATATTAATATTTTGGGAAGAAAAAAATGTTCATTCAGTATTAGTTGACGAGCTCATTGAAATTTGAATGACTACTTTCGAAGAAATGTTATTTCTTTTCTTATCTTTTGTCTATTGAAGTTTTCTTCGCAGACCGACCATTTTTCAAAGATGTTTTATAAGGTAACTGCTGGTCTTGGGTAAGACGATAAACTACATCCGGCAGTCAGGCCCCTGGTCGGGAGAGTTTAAGGAGCGTGGAACCACCTCTTAATTGCTGTTGTTGAGTGTATAAGTGCAAAAATACATATTTATAGTAAAGGTGCCAGCAATAAATTTTCATAGTAAAAAAATTACCAGCAATATGTTTCTGTAAGAAAAAAATATTACCAGCAATACATTTTTGGAAAAGAAATTACTAACGCCCCCAAGAAAGTCAAATTTCGACATCCAATGGCACATAAGGAGCTGGTATGCCGTTAAACAAACAGAGAGTAACTGCGATGTAAAGTTAGTCAGTTAAATGCCATCACGTGATACACGCTTGGGCAATCATGTCTCTTTCGATTCATGACTAACTAGGAAGAAGACTTTCCCGCAGTAGGCTGCCGTTTCTTTCTGCAGTCGACTGGTTGCCAACCAAGAATCTAGGACTCAGTATGTCCTACTATTCAACCCATAGCTGGAGGGAGAAGGGTATTTGTGCGTAAGTGAATGCAACGAGCCCGACTGGAATTCCAACCTGACTCCCCGATTTCTCGTTCCGAACTGTTATCCATTGCAGAACGCACCTCCCGTAAATCCAGCAATGTCAAACTAACCTTAATTATAAATATGTTTCTCGGTCGAAAGAACACTTTCTCACTGTTCTAGAATCGAGAAATGGAATATATTTTTGTACAATTCCAAGTGTTAGTCAGTGATAGCCCGAGTAATGAAAAGCGTTTTGCACATATTTCGAAAGATAAAGGAAATGGCTGATTTTATTCTTTTAAGTTACATTTAAATTCTCTCCCCAAGCGATACTTAGTTGTGTCGCAGTTAGCTCCTCCTCAGTTCATTAATCCTTCAACAGGGGTCTCTCTCTCCTGGCTTTAAATACTGGCTGACCTCTCTCTCTCTCTCTCTCTCTCTCTCTCTCTCTCTCTCTCTCTCTCTCTCTCTCTCTCTCTCTCTCTCTCTCTCTCTCTTCCGACTCAGGGCTTACAACACACACACATAATTTCTCCATACAAACCCTATGTAACAGTCCATGTCTTTGTTTAACTTGTTTTGTTATCAATATATATTTGTTTACCCATGTATATAGTTCTTGTTTGTTTTCTTTGTCTTCTTTGGACTTAATTAAAGTCCGACATTCACATGTAGCTGGACCGGCCAGCAGGAAAGTTTAACCTTCTGATATCTCTTCACATCTTCACCCACACGGTCCGTTACAGTTGATATCTCCGTTAATCTGTTATATGTTTTACATATTCCAACAATTACGACTTAAGGTAATCCATTAATTACTCGATGACAGTCTTTTTAAGATCGAGTTAATAGTAGTTAATTGTAGAATGATGGACCTATCATCATCATCATCATCTTTATAATAGATATCATACATAGTTCCATTTACACCAATTCTTCCTAGATTTTAACGTTGAACTGATCTTGTTATTACTTTTCGTTCTTCTTTTTCTTCACCTCCTCCTCCTCTTCATCATCATCATCATCATCATTATTATTATTTCTTCCAGTCATGCATAGCCATGTATTCTTCCTGGGCAAATTTATTACATTCACCGATTATATTGTTCACTGTCTCATCGTTATTAGCACTGTATATTATCCATATTTTTACCCATCTAGGCCTTAAAATAGTTGATTCTTAACGTTTTATGGGATTATTATTATTATTATTATTATTATTATTATTATTATTATTATTATTATTTTGTAGTCGTTGAGTGCTCATTCCCACCAGCGGCCATAGGAGATTAAATGACAGGAAGTCTCCTCTATATTCCAGCACTCTTCTAGCGGTTTTAATGTCGTTGTCCAGATTTGTCCTACTCTTTCCTTAATTTTCAACTCCACCGGCCTCTTTCCGAGACTCTTCGGAGCCGTTCCCAACGTTCTGATAACGACTGGCACAAGTGTCATTTACATTTTCCACTGCTTTTTCAGCACTCCGTCAAGGTCGAGATACTTCCAGATCTTCTCTGTAGCCTGTCGGACATCCACCATTCGGCATTGTTTTCATCTTGTTGTTTATTACCGTCAAATCCGTTCAGCTGACCTGGATTTGATGCCCTCGAAAGTGTTTATCTGTTTCATTCTCTAGAACATATTCTGGTGTGTGCATATACCATATGATCTATGTGGTCAAAATGTAGTCGCTTGCAAGGTTCTCAGTGGAGCACCCAATCATGTTATAATTATGTATTCTTTCTGGGGCAATTTACTACATTCACTGTTTATATTGTTATTGGCACTCACTTTTTATCTATCTCGACCTTTATGCAGTTGGTTCTTATGACATTTCATGGGATTATTATTATTATTATTATTATTATTATTATTATTATGATTATCATTTCCCTTGATTTCTGTTGTACAGGGTGCGATAGGTAAATTATCCCCATTTTATATTTTTAATTTCCCGCATGCGCATTGTTTGTTTTTGCTTTTGCTGACTGCACAGTATAGTAGAGTCAGTTGGGCGCTGCCCGTAAGAAAAAGAGTATCATGATTCAATTCACTCCGCCAGAAATTTGGAATCGGCATGCTGTACTGCTTAGCATTCGCGCCAGAAGCTCCAATACGAATATTTCAGAATGTTTGGGTTTCAATCTGAAGACAATGCAGAGGATTCGGAAAGAGTTGGATGAGTCTAATGGTGATTACGAAGGTGTTTGGGGTGATCACTGGCGATGGTAACATTATTCCCCCATTCATCTTGCCACAGGGCCTCAGACTCAACACAAAGGCCTACATCAAGTGCCTTGAGGAGGTAGTGCTGCCTTGGGTCAAGAGGATGTCTGCTGGAGGACGCTATGTCTGGCAACAGGACTCTGCATTATGCCACGCAAGCAGGAGAAACTAGTCATGGCTGTTAGAAAATTTCTGCAACCACGCCACCCCTTACATCTGGCCACCTAACTCCTCAGACTGCACCCCCTGATTATTATATGTGGGGTGCAGCTGAGCAAGAGACCAACAAAACTCCTTGTAACACCAAAGATGAACTGAAGGCAAGGATTATGGCAACTTAATCAAGGAGATCATCCAGAAGAGTTGCAGGAGATTCCGAAGTCGTCTAAAGGATGTGATTGAAGCCAATGAATAAATTTACTGTTTAGTATTTCAAGATATTTTTGTGTAATTTGGGTTAATATATCTGTTAAATGTGATATCAATGTTATTTTCATTTTTGCGTAATTTAGACGACATTTTATCCATTGCATCCTGCACATACATTTCTTTCCGGGTCCCAAACAGAGATCTAAGGTCAGAAATGGCTTCACGACATTTTCCACTGATAATTTTGGTAAAAAAAAACAAAAAAAAACTATGATCACAGATATTTTATTTAAATAAAACTTTTCATTATGGATTTCGTTAATCGGACTGACTTCCTCATCTTGGTTGCTTTCCTCACAACGTTTCGGCCGTCTGATCCTCCGGCCTTCTTCAGGTGCATCTCGAACTCGGGAACCGTCGGTCTGGAATTTCGAACCCAACCCTTTATTGTTACGGGGGTACCATGTTCTCGTTCCATTAAGGCCATCGCTGCTGCTACTACTGCTTGACGCCATGTTGCTTCTATTATCGTTGTCACCGCTCTTGTTTGTCGCTGCCACTGCCTTTGCTCGGGATTGAACTCAGAACATCGGGAGAACTTGCAATCACTGTTCCAACGTCCTAGTCGCCTCGGCCATGTGTCACTGGGACGATCGTGTATGAATTTTTGGTTTATTTAAACCTAAGTTGTTATTCTAGGTTCTCTCTTACGATTAGGGGTGCCCAAATCGTGTTCAGTTCTATACTTGGTCGTGTTCAGTTCTATACTTGTTATGTCCTAGCATGTGAGCTGTTTCTTTGAGTTTTCTCACTTTCCAGTGGGGCTCACTGTTTATTATTTTAACTTCATCCCAGAGAGGGCGATGGTCACCCTTTTCCTTCCATACATGGTAGGCTATACCCGACTTTTCCGTCTCCCCTCTAGTCACTGCTTTTCGATGTTCATCCACCCTTACTTTAAGGGGGCGGCATGTTTCGCCCTTGTAAACCTTGCCGCAGCTGCATGGGATGGAATATATGCAGTTCTTGGTCTGGTTCTTCTCTATGGGTGGCTTTACTCGGACTAGGTGTCTTCTCAGTGTTGATTCACTTTTGAATACCGTCCTGATGTTGTAAGGGGCACATACTTTTTGAATTCTTTCTGAGACGCCTCGCATGTATGGTAAGCAGACCGTTGGAGGTTTTTGCGAGTCATTTTCTTCCCTTACTCTATTGTTCCCTTTGGTGGACAGTATGCTATCGGGGTAGTTGTTACGTCGAAGGGTATTTTTTAGCCTGGTCATTTCTTGGTGGTACGTGTGGGAATCGCTACTTATTGTCTGTGCTCGATGTTGTAAACAGCGTACGATTCCATGTTTGACACTGTATGGGTGATGGGAGTTGAAGTTTAGGTATTGTCCGGTGAAAGTGGGTTTGCGATACACTGATGTCTTGAACCCACACTCTGTGCGTGTTATGAGAACATCCAGGAAGGCCAGTTGGTTATCTCTTTCCTTCTCCATTGTGAACTGTATGGATGGTCGTATTGTGTTCACATGCTCCAGTAGTACCTGGACGTCTTCCTGGTGAGGCCAGAGTATGAATGTGTCATCAACGTATCTGAGCCACATAGTTGGCTTTAAGGGAGCTGAACCTAAGGCCATGTCTTCGAAGTGTTCCATGTATATATTCGCCATTACCGGTGACAACGGCGAACCCATAGCCAAACCTTCCACTTGTCGATATATGTCAGTACCCATTCTGAAGTAGGAAGATTCCATGCAGAAGGTCAGTATTTCCATTATGTTTGGCAATGGTACACATGTGCGCTCTTGTATGGAAGGGTCCGCAGCTAGTTTGTCCCCAATTACTGTTAATGCCTCACTTGTTGGTACTTTGGTGAACAGACTGACTACGTCGAGGCTAACCATCTGGTGTGAACTGATGGGTGCCTCTTTGATCAGTTCTGTGAAGTGGGCAGAATTCTTAACATGTGTTGCTGACTTGCCTGCCAATGGGTTTATTATATCCACAAGGTAGCGGCTCAGTGGATGTAATGCTGAGCCTCGGCAGCTCACTATAGGTCTTAGTGGAATACCGTCTTTGTGTATCTTGGGGAGACCGTACATGTGTGGTAGCTTACTGTAATGCTGGACCAGCTGTCTATACTTCGCTGGTGCGATGTCCTCCTTGTTCTTAGTTAGGATCTGTGACAGCAGCAACGATGGCGTCAAGCAGTAGTAGCAGCAGCGATGGCCTTAATGGAACGAGAACATGGTACCCCCGTAACAATAAAGGGTTGGGTTCGAAATTCCAGACCGACGGTTCCCGAGTTCGAGATGCACCTGAAGAAGGCCGGAGGATCAGACGGCCGAAACGTTGTGAGGAAAGCAACCAAGATGAGGAAGTCAGTCCGATTAACGAAATCCATAGTGAAAACCCCTCATCCCAAAAATATAGACAATTACTATCCAATCGGTACGGACCCGACATTAGGAATGAATGGCGACGGATCGAGAAATTACAACTGAAACTGGCACGACTATCAAACCACCTGACCTTCCTGTACAGATGCCGAGATTTACGACTCATACCAACAGGGTTAAAAATACGAACAACAGTGGACTCAAGGAAGGCACGCAGAGTCACGGAAAGGGCAGGACACGCCCTCGTTCGAGAAAGAATACAACACACCCGTTGGAATAAACAGAAACTGGGGGACAAAATCTCTAACACCGTAACATCGTTCCTCAGTAAGGTAACACAAGAAGACGACAGGGTGAGAATCCAGTCCTACCTGGACAAATCGTACAGACAGGAATGTGAGAAGGTAAAAACACGCCAAATCCAGAAGCTCATGAAGCTGAAGGACCAGAGGAATAACATCACAAACCAACATGCGCCTGTGAAAGCAGTTGTCAACCCCAGTAGCCGCCAGCTAAGTCACTCAGAAGAAACAGTACTGAATAATGGTCTCAACTTCGCAACAACCACCAAATGCGTTCCATACTTAGACATAATAACTCACGTGGAGGAGGTAGCCTTGAGAATCCCCACGAGCCAAGGCGATGAGATAAGATGGAAAGTGAGACAAGTACTGGAGAAAGCCAAGCCACCCAAATCAAACATCACATGGGAAGATAAGCTGGCTATACGATCTCTACAGAGTGACAGCAGTATAATAATACTACCAGCAGACAAAGGCAACGCAACTGTGGTAATGGACATGTCGGAATACTCTGAGAAGATGGCAAGCCTAATTGCAGATGGTAGCTACGGTAAAATAAAGAAGGACCCAACTCTGAAAACTGAGAGGAAGCTGTCACAGATCCTAACTAAGAACAAGGAGGACATCGCACCAGCGAAGTATAGACAGCTGGTCCAGCATTACAGTAAGCTACCACACATGTACGGTCTCCCCAAGATACACAAAGACGGTATTCCACTAAGACCTATAGTGAGCTGCCGAGGCTCAGCATTACATCCACTGAGCCGCTACCTTGTGGATATAATAAACCCATTGGCAGGCAAGTCAGCAACACATGTTAAGAATTCTGCCCACTTCACAGAACTGATCAAAGAGGCACCCATCAGTTCACACCAGATGGTTAGCCTCGACGTAGTCAGTCTGTTCACCAAAGTACCAACAAGTGAGGCATTAACAGTAATTGGGGACAAACTAGCTGCGGACCCTTCCATACAAGAGCGCACATGTGTACCATTGCCAAACATAATGGAAATACTGACCTTCTGCATGGAATCTTCCTACTTCAGAATGGGTACTGACATATATCGACAAGTGGAAGGTTTGGCTATGGGTTCGCCGTTGTCACCGGTAATGGCGAATATATACATGGAACACTTCGAAGACATGGCCTTAGGTTCAGCTCCCTTAAAGCCAACTATGTGGCTCAGATACGTTGATGACACATTCATACTCTGGCCTCACCAGGAAGACGTCCAGGTACTACTGGAGCATGTGAACACAATACGACCATCCATACAGTTCACAATGGAGAAGGAAAGAGATAACCAACTGGCCTTCCTGGATGTTCTCATAACACGCACAGAGTGTGGGTTCAAGACATCAGTGTATCGCAAACCCACTTTCACCGGACAATACCTAAACTTCAACTCCCATCACCCATACAGTGTCAAACATGGAATCGTACGCTGTTTACAACATCGAGCACAGACAATAAGTAGCGATTCCCACACGTACCACCAAGAAATGACCAGGCTAAAAAATACCCTTCGACGTAACAACTACCCCGATAGCATACTGTCCACCAAAGGGAACAATAGAGTAAGGGAAGAAAATGACTCGCAAAAACCTCCAACGGTCTGCTTACCATACATGCGAGGCGTCTCAGAAAGAATTCAAAAAGTATGTGCCCCTTACAACATCAGGACGGTATTCAAAAGTGAATCAACACTGAGAAGACACCTAGTCCGAGTAAAGCCACCCATAGAGAAGAACCAGACCAAGAACTGCATATATTCCATCCCATGCAGCTGCGGCAAGGTTTACAAGGGCGAAACATGCCGCCCCCTTAAAGTAAGGGTGGATGAACATCGAAAAGCAGTGACTAGAGGGGAGACGGAAAAGTCGGGTATAGCCTACCATGTATGGAAGGAAAAGGGTGACCATCGCCCTCTCTGGGATGAAGTTAAAATAATAAACAGTGAGCCCCACTGGAAAGTGAGAAAACTCAAAGAAACAGCTCACATGCTAGGACATAACAACCTCCTGAGCAGACCAAGTATAGAACTGAACACGATTTGGGCACCCCTAATCGTAAGAGAGAACCTAGAATAACAACTTAGGTTTAAATAAACCAAAAATTCATACACGATCGTCCCAGTGACACATGGCCGAGGCGACTAGGACGTTGGAACAGTGATTGCAAGTTCTCCCGATGTTCTGAGTTCAATCCCGAGCAAAGGCAGCGACAAACAAGAGCGGTGACAACGATAATAGAAGCAACAGCAGCAGCAACGATGGCGTCAAGCAGTAGTAGCAGCAGCGATGGCCTTAATGGAACGAGAACATGGTACCCCCGTAACAATAAAGGGTTGGGTTCGAAATTCCAGACCGACGGTTCCCGAGTTCGAGATGCACCTGAAGAAGGCCGGAGGATCAGACGGCCGAAACGTTGTGAGGAAAGCAACCAAGATGAGGAAGTCAGTCCGATTAACGAAATCCATAGTGAAAACCCCTCATCCCAAAAATATAGACAATTAAAACTTTTCATAATCTGTGAACTGTACTTGTGAGTACAATTTTTTGTATTTCTTTAAGGCATAGGCTACCAGGTATCCCTTCAATGAGTCTATTGGAACCGTTTTCTAATCAATCCGAGAACTTCAACTACAATGGAATTATTGATGTCTTCATGTGCCACATTTTTAGATTACCATTTCAAGATCCTTGTATTTTGATAGTTTTTTGGGGAGATTTTCAAAGATACATTATAATCTGCAGAGTCTGCCATGTCAATAAGAAAGCACATTCTGTTCTTGTCGTTTTTTATCACAATGTCTTCTGCTTGTGTGTATTGTAAAGTCCCGTAAAATTGTCATAGGTCCTATCTCTGTAACCGGGTGATGTCCTTACAGTTTCTTCCCGTAAAAGTTGCATATTTCCAGTTTTTGCATATTATGCCGAGTTTTATATTCAGTGGCTGCTAACACCATGCAACCTGATGCATGATGATTGTTTCTGGATATTTTTCACAAAGTCTGCGTTTCGGGTTAATTATTATTATTATTATTATTATTATTATTATTATTATTATTATTATTATTGTTGTTGTTGTTGTTGTTGTTGTTGTTGTTATTATTATTGAAGAAATGAATACCAAACCTAAAATGTAACACTAGTCTTGTCCGTGATATTGTACCCGCCATTTATTCTTCTCAGTTATCCACAAGATATTTTTGCTTGAGTTTTCTTCGATTTTACAGTAAATATTTAAAATGACTTTTTAGTTTGATCCACTAGACCGTTAAAAATCAAAGGTTATTTCTCTGCAAGAAAAGTTCAGTTTCAAATCATGAATCTTTTTGTTGAGTAATTCAGTGTCCAGCTTGAATGAGTGAGAAGCCTTTAAGCCGGTATCATCCATTTTAAATCCTTTAATCGTATTATTTCCTGAATTGATTAATAACCCCGATTGTCATTTTAAAAGATTCCTTTGTTTCAATATGACTAATTTGGTCATCACTCTTGAACATATGACAAGAAAGATGAACAGGTACAGCCTTCTTCCATTGTTGACAGTAATGATAGTTGTTACGCTATTACAGAATACAAGTTAAATATCAAGGAAATTAAAATATTCTCTAAAATGATTATAAATTATAAATATTAAAAAATATCAAGCAAAAACGTTGCGATTGTCGAAAAAGTTTTAAATTATAAATATTGGTATTTACGGTAGACTGGATTAAACAAGCAAAAGACAAAAATAATCGCTGACTTTACAATAAGACTTTCGAAAGGCTTTTAATATGACACAAAGTAAAGTTAACATCTCTTTTTCTCAGAAAATCTGGTCTCTATTTTTACAACGTCAGTAGTGCGAACTTTCAACTGCATGCCCACCATCTTCATCTCATGTTGATGCTTGATGGCATGTCCGCTTTGCATAGTTATCAAGCTTTACTATAGATAGAGATTACAGACACTTTGTTGTGCTGTGGATTTTATAAGTATCAGTGTGTCACTTGATTCTAGAGCATCCTTCTCATGAAAACGGGAAAAAAGAAACAGCGAAAAAAGCAGTGTTTCTTTTTTCTTAACTAAAATAATTTTCACTCACTAATTATAAAAATAGCTCGTTTCATGGAAAGGACTTTTAAAATAATACTAACGAAATACCCACTCATGCACTGTTCTGGGGAAAATCCATTGACTAAGGAGTCCTAAATGTAATCTAGTTGTACATCGACTATCAATCGATAGATGCATATCCGGTTCAATTAGTAAAAAGATAACTCGACATCGATGTGCTTTCTTTTTTAGTTGGATCTGAATTCCAAATCTGTGTGTGTCTGTTTGCGTGTGTGTGCGTCATGTCACTTCAAGAAGTGGGCGATCATGGTTCTCCACAGCTTCCTGTCTTTTATCGCTCTCAACAATATTTGCGCCTTTATAACCCTTCTTTGCCTTTGTGGTACCCATTCCTTCGTTTGCATGCAAGGAGTTTATTCGCTGCTCCCCTTGCTTTCGGTGAGTGCTGTGGGAGTTAAATTCACCGCGCCTTCTTTTGTCATTATGCGTTGCAAAGATTTTAGATGCATTCTTTTAATTGTTAGCAACATTTTTTAGTCCCTATAATGCTTAAAACTTCATCTCTCACATATCCTCACCATAATATTCTCAACACACCCCAAGTCTTTTATTCATTCATGGCGAAATTATCCAGAAGTATTCCCTACCAAAGCTAAACGTTAGATAGCATCCTAGTAGTTTTCTTAATTTCTGATATTATTTTTCAATTCCTTAGGACATTACACAGTTTTTGAAAAGTGTCTTTTCCTATGACAATATGAACGGGTACAACCTTAGAATTTTTGTATCATATTTTTTGTAATCTGTTATACAGTTAATTTCAGAAATTGTTTGATTTTGATGTCTCCGTTAACGTATTGATCAGATATCATAAACCCCTCATCCACATAGCTCGCTCCAATTAGCTCTTCATAATTGGGCGATTTATGGCCAGAGAGTTGACAACGTATAGATCAGAAAACATCAATACCTCATCCATATAACTGGTTCCAATTAGCTCTTCATACTCGGACTATTCATAATCAGATAGTGGGTTGATAAGGTAGTAACCATATACCATAAATCCCTCATCAACATAGTTGGCTCCAATTAGCTATTTATAATCGGGCTGATAATGATAAGATGGTGAGCTGATGAATAGGAATTTGTTTTGGTAATCTTTTTCATTTAACTTATTTCTAAGGGGGTAAATCTCAAGATTGCCACAATTTGGTATCTGATACTTTCGATACCCACTGAATGCTGGGATCTGTCCTTTATATCAGTTATCAAAGCTTTTACCAAAACAGCTTAGACTAAGCAGATGGCTCCTTTTTCATGGTGTTTATATTTTTTGTCAAAAGTACACTTTCTGAATATTTACCAATCTTTCGATGTTATTTCCCTCTCAATCCAGACACGTTGATCCATTCTTTTAGACTCTTATTAGTCAAAACAACAATGTATTTATCTTTCAAGTTATTTATTCTTCTTTTATGTGTCGGTGTCCACGTTGGTGATGATGGCTCTGCGCAATTTCCTATCTTTTGTGGCTCTTAGCAATCTTTGCCTAATTGTTTTCCCTCTTATTGCCTGTTCTGTCATCGATTTACGAAACTCGTTAGCTAGATTACACGCTGTTTCCCTCTTGCCTTCATTACGTCATCTCTCGGTCATATTCTTCAATCCTTCTCTTTTCGTTATGCGTCCGAAAAATGTAAACTGTCTCTTTTTAATTTAACTATTAGTGTCTTTTTTTATTTCCCATTTTTCTTAAAATTTCCTCGTTATATCATAATAGTACTATGAATGCTCTTAACTACTATATAAATCCAATCCTCCCACACAGCAGTGAATACTGGGCAATTGTTTTCACAGAAGAGGAGGAAACTTGCGATAGATGTGGTTTGACAGAAGGAGGATGAGAATACTATGGACAGAGCATGTGAACAATTAGAAGATTTTTAATTAAAAGGTAATGAAAATGAATACTTATACTTAGAATAAGAAAGAGACAGTTGAAATTACTGGAACACATAATGAGGAAAGGTGGCTTAGAGAATTTAGCACCCACAGGTCATATTGAAGGCAAGCTTTTGTAAATGGATGGAAATTATGGAGTAGGAAGGACAATAAAAAAAAAGTTACTAAGATCTTCAGATGACAGGAAGTTGTGGAGAACCACCGCCTACGTCAGGGAAGGATACAGCATATAAAAGAACTTATTTACTAAATTTTCATTGATTACAAGGCATTGCTAAATGGTCGCCCATTTAAGTACTGTTCAGATTCATCCCCGCTTAACTTGCGGGATCAGTTGAAAAGCAATGGTTGATTTGACTGGAAGTCTTAATTAATGTGGGGTCATTTGTCAGGATAGCAATAATTGGTCAGATTCCTGGTGAGATAATGAAAACGGGAGGAAATATGGTGATTTTGTCAACAGAATTTCTTTTACTGTAATGATAGGAAACATCGACAAATATTTAATATTTATCGTGTCACGCCATAAGATTCGATAAACACTAAATTAAATAGAAAATTGTTTGGACCACACACAAAAAGATGTTTTGAAAATATGAAACCAACAAAATATTGTTCAAAGCTTTCAGAAAGAATCATAACTATCAAGCCGAGAAAATAGATTTCTTCTTTGTCTTTCTCTTTATTCGTAATCGAGCCATTGCTTGTACATTAATTGTTGTGTTTAGTAAAAATTGTCACTAGTTTGCTGTTCTTTTGTTAATAACATTTTAATTATTACAGTAAGATTTTTTTTTCTGGTCAATAAAAACTATCGTTAAGTCAGTCCTTTGTCAAATTTCGAATTTGTGGGTTATGGAATTGATTTGCACTATTTGAATAAAAAAAGAAACATAAAATGTTAGTTATATAAACTAAAAGCCACAAAAGCCTTTTGTCTGCAGCTATGTCACCGCACTCATTATACAGAGCCGCGCTCAAAAAGCAGCTTTTCGCTTGTGACTGTAAAAGAAAAAAGCCATATGATACTCCAAAAACAACACAAACATGCATTTTATGCATTTGTAAGTTCGAACTTTATATATATGACTATTTTTCTACTAAGAAATTGTATTGAAACGTTGTTCATTATTTCAGTTTTTCTTTTACAGGTAATTGGTACATTACTTACTTACAAAGAGGATTTTTACTAAATACTTGACTGTACATTTTCCTCTAATTTTATCCTGGGCTATTCTCTTGCCTATTATTTTTGCTAAAATATACTAATTATTATAAATACGATATCCATTAAGTTTAATAAATTATCAATTATTGCCGAATATAAAATCTCGTTTTATCTCCTTGATCCATTATTTCAGTTGTACTTATTGGAGTTAGAACAATACACTTTTTATTCATCAAATGTTATACTTAACAGTTTTGATGAAAAATATGGAAAAGACAAAGCAAAATCCTAATATGCAAGTTTACTGTTTTAATTTTGTTTTACTGTCGACGTCAGACGTTTCGGTCTAGTAGACCATCTTCAGGACATAGTTATTGGAAACATATTTATATTTAAGTCAACATGAAGAGACGATAGACACAAGCCTAGTCAGAAACATAAAAACTGAAATTCTAAAGTCAGCGTTCCCTTTTTTGGATTCGGTCACGTTGGCGTCGCGCGGGCGATGCTGCGAAAACGCACTCGCAAGAAAGAGACTTTATCTTAAGTGGAAAAGAGGAATTCTATTTGAATCTAGAGCTTATCAGTACGTTTGTCAAGCATTAATCTTGCCAGGAACGGGGAGATGTTAAAGAAGCCGGGTCTAGTATTTACCGTACGTGAAGTGGATATTATGCCTGCCTCATAACAGTTTTGTTGGTTTTTCTTGTGACGAATAGTTGCGTTCAAATATATTATTACCCTTAAATTATATATTAAATTATATATTATTACCCTTATATTATTACCCTTAAATCTTAAATTACTGCTTAACCCTCAGCACCTTTCGCCATGCTAGCCTTTCGTAAAGGAACAATACTCGCGTATTTCATTTTATATCATTAATTTCAGTTACCTGATATTCACGGCGATTATTTATTATATAATCGCTAATAGTATTAAACTAAAACACGCCAATATAATATTTTTATACAATTATTATACGTGTATGTGAAAATATTAATAAATGTATGACCAGCTTTAATAAAAAATTTCGTAACTGTTTTTACTTAGTAACTGACTACCAACTGCAATGGCGGACCTATGTTTTTGGGCTCAGAAACTTGAACAGATAAGTAAACCCCTTTACAACCAGCAAGAATAGATTCGCGGATCCACCTACCAAAATGTACACTGTGAATAAATTCTGGCGAGCTCAACGAGTCTATGCAACTGGGAGTGCAGCTGTTGTAAGCCCCCGATAAAATTTTGAAATATAACTACTTACAGGATAATTTTGCGGCCATATGAAATGGGTACTAAAGCATATTCTAAGGCCAACGTTAGCTACTTCAATCAATTGGCATATGTTTCTATCAATAAAATCGATTTATTTCAATAATAAACCCTAAAAGAATTCTTAATAAAAAAATTTGCTTCAAGAGGCACTCGCGGATGAGGAGTGCTGAAGCTTAAGTACCATTAGGTTCATAGTAGAACCACCAATGTCCAACTGGGCGCTGGTGTGACGTTGACCAACGGTTTTAAAGGACGATAAATGCACTCTCCATTTTTGTTCTTAATTTTTTTATTCTTTTTCTTTTTTATCTTTTCAATAAAAAAAAAAAATAATAATACCAAGGAAACGAAAAAGATTAACGCAACACTGGAAAATCTGTAACAGGGACCAACAATTATTGATTGTAAATTAATTAAATCCGGGATCTGAGATTAGAATCCATGCTTTATTTTTCTTCATTTATGTCTTAAATCTTTTAAACTAAACTTGCTGGTGCTTGTTTTGTGTATGGTGGAAAGAGAGAAAGAGAATAATCACTACGGTAGGTGTACAAATAATTGGACAGCCATTATTAACAGACGTGATCCGTTATATACACAGGCGATGATACGTGAAGGCTTGGGGGGGAATGTGACCAAGAAAATCACATTATTTACCCTAATACAACGGTTCCTAGACTTTTCAGCTTACAGCGGACTTAACTCCCAGGCTATATCTCTATCAAACACATACATCTTCCTTTGCATACATACATCTTCCTTGGGCGCTGAAAGGTTCTCAGTTCTACCCACTTTACAAACTCTGAACGTTAGCTGGAAAAGATTTGATTGATCTGTTTTTTACAGTTTATCAACCCTTTGTGAGTTATTTAAGACCGAAACATATTTTTGATTGTATTTATAATTTTTGCTTGGCGAGTGAATATTGCATTAATAGTCTTTTAGATATTACAGTGATTTTTCCATATACAAGTCCTACTATTTAACCCATAGCTGGAGGGAGAAGAGATGGATTCATAGCTTTTTGAAGGGTATTTGCGAGTAAGAGAATATAATGAATTCAACTGGAATTCGAACTCGACTCTCCGATTTCTCATTCTGAGTCGCATACCATTACAAGACCTGCACATTCTAAACATGGAAACTTATATTTTAATTTCTTGTAGATTATTGACCGAACCCAATGGATAGAAAGGTTGGAATTTTCAAGTGTTGAATCATGGGCTATTTCTGAAGAATAAAACTCCAAAGGAAACGCATTGGCGTAAGTTGTAAATATTGGGCGGCAAGTGCCTGCCATATGTGAAGATCTGGTGTGCAATTTCCAGCGCGAGCTTTTTGACGTTCACTATGCAGAATGTTCTAGGGGTAGATTTTCAATGACTTCAACTCTTGAAATGGTTGATATCATTATGATATGCATCTGGCTGTTTGCTCAATCTCGATCAAAAAACTTGCTGACATCCTAATGATATCCAAGGATTGCGTTAGGCTGATAGTTTATGAACAGTTGGGTATGCAGAAGATGTCATCCAAGTGGATGCCAAGAATCGATATAGAGTGGACACTTGAAAAGTTGATTTTACAGCATTTTCAGCAATTTGGTGATATTTCTTTAAACGAATTGTCTCTAGGAAATATGGTTACAACATTACGATCCGGGGACAAAAAATATCTATGTAGTGGCGACAATTGTGCTATCTACTGCAGAGGGGCTTTCTTTCGTTAGTATTGGGGTCAATGTCAGAAGTTGAGTAGATGAGCGTTGACGAATACAAGTGTTGAATTGGTTGAGAAAATAGACACACAAGAGAGTGGAACAAAATAAGATAGAAATATTTTATTCTCTCGGGAACTTTTGAGTAAAAGGATATTTCCAGAAAGAAATAATTGAACTTTGGTGAGTTAAACAGTGAGTTAGGTGTATTGCCTTTACCATGTTGGTCTGTTACAGGGAGCATAAAACTTAGTGTCCTACCTCAACCTCAGCACTATGTGAAAGAGGGCTAGCCTCTTGGGATTCGCATCACGCGTGAGTTTTTTTTAATGTATGACGAAAATCTGAAAAGTGGTCACTGCTACTGGAAAGGTTTTCAACGCATACATATCTGGCAAAAAACTGTAACGTCTGCTACAGTTGGACTGATGAGAAATATAGTCATCAATGTAATGTTTTGAAGTGTCGGGGAAATGATACTTTCAACTAGATTTTGTTAGCATATTTAGTGTGGTTATTTGTTGTGATGTAGTTGTCTTTTGTGAGTCTTCTTTATTGATAATGTTAGGATTAGGATAATATTAGAATAATCGGCGTTGTTTTTTTTTGGTGGGGGGGTTGTTTTTTGGCTGTGTGGGTGTTTTTTACTGATGCAATAGCAACTGTCTCATTTTGTCATTTTTCTGGCTAGAAAAATGTTTGTCGGTCCTTTTAATTAAGGACCCCGGGAGTATGTAGGATGCAATAGCTTTCTGTCAGCGTCATCACGTACAAATACATATTCACTGTCAAAGACATTCTTAGAAATGTACCATTGTCTGTTTGTCAGGTGTGTTGGCGTAAACTGTGTTTTGAACATCCTGTGTTTTAAATGTAGGATGTATATCTTTTTTTCCGTCAAAATACTGTTCAGGCAAGTTTAGTGTTGTACCAAAGACTAATCTAGCTGGTGTACAGTCTAAGCCTTGATGGCCCTAACTGATAAGGGAACTAGAAGCAAATTATCAACCCAATTTTCGTTGTCCTATTTCATTCTTAAAAAGTCATTGTTTGAAGACAAAGCTTGTCTTAAAGGTTTCTGGTCGATGTAAATTGTAAAGGATCGATATTAATTTTAATCTTTGTCCTTGTAAAACATACTTACCTATTACTTAAGTGTTATCAGCTTAGATTAAATCTTGTAAAACAAATAAAAAATGCTCCCTTGATTCTGATGCGATCCTCATACCGCTCCACTTGAATCTTTTCGCCGCCCTTAGAAGAGGGACGACATCACACACGTTGACTGCTCTAACACCTAATTTCTACTGTCCCTTTCGAAATAGGCCTCTGAGGAATGACGCTACTCACAAATGGTTTCGGCAAAAATCCGTACCACATTGGGTTGGTGCGCTGTGCAAATTACTCGAATGTTTGTGCCGTACCTTGTATATGAGACTCTAACATCTAGAATTTGGATACTTTTTAAAATTTATCGTCCCAAGAGGAATGTGCTGACATCACTCAGTGACTTCGTACTTTTGCAATAACTTGAAACCATTTTAAAAATAAGAGTTTGTTTTAATTTAAATGAATGAAAAAATGAAAATAAAAAGTTTATTATACATTCTATTTCAAAGAAATGTCATTATCGATCATTATCGATCACGTTCTCACTCTGCAGTCATTCACGTTTGCTTATCGACTCGACGCTAATCAGAAATCACTGAAGTGTCTCCTTATTGTGAAACTTAACGCCGCGACGGACTTACTTTACTCGAGAAGTGCATTCCTCGTCGGGATGCACTTCTCTTATAGTGATATAAAAATAATAAGAAGAAGACCAACATTTCACCTTCTCTAAAAATAGATGGATAATCAATCAGGTTTGAAAGCATAAATAAATAAAGTCATATTTCGAACAACCAATAAGAAAGCTTGCTCGACTAGCTGGCGACTTTAGACGGCTAGATCGATCTGCTACATTCAAAAATATACACACTTTCTTTCTCCACCTTTTTAAGCAATCTGCTAATACACATTGTTACGAACTTGTAGCATATATATTAACCACGGGTTCAAAAAGAAAATGTGGGATCCTTTCTCGGTCTTCACTCAGAAATGAAAGCAACACAAGGGAGTCAACGAAGAACAGACGCAAGACGATGGTTCTCAAAATAAAACATTTATTTACCAATATACAAACAGGTAAAAAAAAAAGAAATACATTTAACAACGGGGGAGGGACCTATAGAAGAAAAGAAGGCGCGAGCGAATACATATATATATATAAACAAAAGAAAGGGGATCAAGTCAAAAGAATCAACTTATCTGACCGTTGAGTTGACGTTTTCGCATAAAGTTCAGATTCGCCGAAGCGAGAGTTCGTAGTTTAACACAACATTTTGGTCGGCCGACAATTTTCCAGAATTTGTTTTCCTTTCGGGAGTGTTCAAAGTTTTACAGCATCACGTATAGGCGTTTCGTTGGTCGATACAGTTTTCATAGCAGCCCTTTCGTCTCTAGTCGACAGACTTCGTTGTCTTCTTCATTTCAGTGGGCAGTCCACTTTGGAATCGGGACGATCTCGCCCAGCGATGTTCGTCTGCCACTGATCGGACGGAAACTGAAAACCCTTTTTTCGATTCTTGCTGTCCCCAAAGACAGTCACGTGGGTTTTCTTCGTCCTTGACCGGTCACCCGGGAGGATGGGGCACAGATCACGCATCGTTTGCGTGATGGCCAAAATTTCAATCTGCCCTTAGGATGGCCTGATCACGTGAATGGCTGGAATTCACTTATGGTCGACCGCCTGATAGTTGTGGGATTCTGGAACCATGTCATTTTTGCGTCGGGTCGCTTCAAAGTCATGGACCCGTGGTGTGTGGGTGGATGAGTAGGCAAAGAGGGAAAGCAGTTGTGAAGAGAAGAGGAGGGTATGAACATATTCGCTCGCAAGTTGAAAGCATTAGTAGATTCTTATCTATTTTGATTTATCTATTTATCTCTCTCTTTTTATACCTAACTAATTTTCGTCTAGAATTTGGGATTTCTCTTCCTTACGCCTATGTGGTTAATGGAAATCGAGGCTACGTTACAATATGAAAACAAACATAACTTCCTTCACCCACATTATCAAGTGGCTGTTACTACGTTTGGATACATACATGCATACATACATATATTTACTAATTATTTCCTCTCGGTCTTTTTCTCTCCCTCATTTTCTTAGGTATGCTTCCACATCTGTAGCATATAGCAACTGTAACATGTTCAATTTTTTTATAAAATAAATTATTTTATTATAAATTATTTTCAGTTTATTATCTCTTTTATTAAAATAATTGCATAATTTCAGGTCCCAGCAAGTGCCACATCATCAGCACATTCGTTAGCACATTTTTCTTCGGGTCACAACCTTTAAAAATACTAAAACCTATTTATAGCTCTTCTTGTATATACATTTACAGTACAAGTAATGTGACTTGCGTTATTAACGTTTTAAATTCCGCACTTGGTGGCTCATGAACTTGTATCAGGGTAGGGCTGATGTAATAGTAATCCTGACTTGATATTATTTGAGTGTTGTTAAAGTAATCACCCTGTTGCTATATGTGTTTGTAATGTAAGAGGAATCCTTTTCACTTTTTTTATATTGAAAACGAAATGAATTAAAAATACAACAATAACATAAACAATAAAAACTCAAGACACGTGTTGACATAAATAGTGTCGGAGTTAGCTCCTCCTCATTTCCTTAATCCTTCAACGGGGGTCTCTCTCCCACGAGTATAAATACTGGCTGACCTTTCTCTCTCTTTCTCTTTTCCGACTTAGGCCTTGGGCGGCCATCTCGCGTGGAGATGAGGTAAAATCTCTCTTTTTCGACTCAGGCCTTGGGCCGCAACCTCGCGCGGAGGCGAGGTAAAACTTTCTCTTTTTCACTTAGGCCAATATGTGACATCTCACAGCGTTTCCCATATTCTAAGAACACGCTCAGGACAATACACGTACATACGGACACTCAACACAACACACACACATAACTTCTCCATACAAACAATATGTAACTTTTCATGCCATTGTAATTTGTTATTAATATATATTTGTTTGCATATATGTATCGGTCTTGTTTGTTTTCCTTTGTTTTCTTTGGACTTAATGCCCGACATTCTCATGTAGCTGGACCGGCTAGCAGGAAAGTTTAACCCACAGATATCTCTTCACATCTTCACACCACACGGTCCTCTACAATAGTAAGAATTTGTATTTTCTTTTTGTGATGTAAATTACGGAATATTCGTATGGTGTATGTAAAATGTTCTCAGTGTGTCTTTGTTTAAAAGTCAGTGTTTACTTGGTTTGGTTCCGAGAATTTCGTTTGTGAGGATGTCGTTTGACATCGTCTGTTTTCGATCTACACGGAGTGCTGGCAAAGACGTGAGTTTCTGTACTACTACTACTTGTCTACTGGTCTACTGTTATAGGGTACCCGAGTCTACACTAATCTACTCTACTTTAGTCTGTTGTGGTGGAAGGGTCGTTTTTATAATGATGAGGGTAGGATGATGAAATATCCTTCTTTTCTATCATCACTGAGGACAAGGTTATTTTTATAATGGTGAAATATCCTTATTTTTTATCATCACTGATGGCAAGCTTATTCATTTTTAGAATGATAAAATATCATCATAATTCTAGACCATAATAAACTAGGATAAAGCTTTTGTTCATCAAACTCCACATCTTGTTATAAAACTCAAATTGTAGCGTTAAGTTATGGATTATCGCTTTTGTTCTGGTTTAAAATCAAAGATTTATTTCTGTGATTTTAAAATAGATTGGAAAAAGTGTATTGTGTTATTTCCTAAAACATTTTTACCTACACTTGCAAGCAGTGAAAATACAACTTTTATGAAGATTCTATAAGTAAATACAAGATTATTGATTATTAATGTTTTTTGTGTGAAGTTGATTGCGACACTTAAACTCGACTTAACTGACTGAAGATTAAAAAAGAAATAGACCCAGGATCAAATAGACAATTTATTTTCTACTTTCTTTATAGGATACTTTATAAAAGAAAGAAAAAAGCAATGCTTTTTTCAATTTTTCATTATGATGTTCGAAAGCTTGGAAGAAGAGGACAGATCACGGATGATGGCTGACATAATAAAACTGGCTAGCTTAGCGGATGACTAAATTTGCACACAGCTTTTAATTTTCAAACAAAAATGAAACCGCTTTCCTTGCATGTTGTTTCTTGTTACCTGAGTCTCTGCTACTGCTAAATCAACAAAAATCGTTTCAAATTAAAAAAAAACAGACGTGCTAGGCTAAAACGTCGTAGAGGAGATCAGCAATAATAAATACAGTATTATTATTCCCTTACCAATAACAATAAATAATACTTCTAATTAACGATACTAAAGCAAGCAGATAAAAAAAACATTAGGGAGAAAGTGAGAGTGTGTGTGTGTGTGTGCAGAAAGTCTACTTTGTATTTAAACAAAAAAGTGAACTGTACTTTTCAACAAGGATATAATATTTTTTTACATAATTGCTATTTCATGAGTGTTAGTTTTTGCAATTTTGTGTATCTATTTTTTACCATTTATTATGGTGTCTATTGCGATATATATCTCAGTTCGATCTTCACTCACGCCTGATGTCCCACTATTGTGACCCTAAAGCTAGCTAACTAAGCTAAGCTAAACTTAGTAAATAAATATCCGTATTATTAGAGAGCCCAATAACAACGCACTTGTCTTGTCGAGCCAGTGTGGTCACGTGGTCGATTGCGCTATTTTCTGATTCTCCCAACCAACCTTACAACACCTGCGTTTTTCGTGAAAACAACACTTCTCTTGCTTTGTCCTTTTCATAACACTGAATTGCTACAGTTGTAGGCTTTTCCGACTCGCTAAGACGTGATTTAAAAAAAAAAAGAGAATACATCAGCATCCATGATTGATTACACAGAAAAATTGGGTTTGTGCTTTTTAGTTACTTTAAACTTTTTCTCAACTTGAAAAATAACGTAATTTCACTTTCTTCGGGGAATTGAATAGGCGACTATTTAGAATGACTCATTGCTAATTTCGTTTCCTTAAAAAATCTTATTGTTTTTAAATTTATATACTTTTTAATTTTTATTCACAGTATTAGTCTTTCTTCGTAGTCTTCTTATTGAATGAATGTTTTTTCTTTTCTTTTTCGGCTTTAAAACTTAAATGTGGCTACTCGTTACTTAAACTAATATTATTATTGTTGTTGACATAAATCTAAAAATTGAAATTTATTCGCCACTTCCTACCCTTCCCCCAGTTTTATTTATTTAAATTCGTGTGGCTCTTTTTCGAAAATATAAATTTTAAGGACTTCAGGCTACAATGATTATTACTTTTTTTTATGTACCTTCTTCAATGAATGTGAATAATAACTGACTCCCGTCTGTAAAAGTAAAAAGAAAAAAAGTGCACTAACGAAGTTCTTCATCTTTAAAACTTTAATTTATAAATTAAAGAATACAGAACGTGACTAGAAAAAGCATTTCCCTTATCACTTATATCCCCATATAAAAAATTCGATATGCTCTTAGGTTTCTTAGCAAATTATACCAAAAAAAAACACCTGTTCGACAGGTGTTCATTTTATCTAGAAGCCAAATAATCTTTGAAAGTTACGCCTTAATTGCCGTTTGATTTCAGTCTTAAGGCTTTTCACTGAAGGAAAAAAATGCTCAATAATGCCAACGGACAACGAAAATGCATTTAAGCTAGAGAGAGAGACACGTTATTGTTGTTCTCGCAAGATGTTCGACTAATGACCAACTATTATTTTTAGTCTTCATTTTTCCCCCATCCTGAAAATAAACAAGTAGCATAATTACTGTTTAATCATCATAAACAAATAAATCTTAACATAGCAAAAGAAGAAAAAGAGTATTTTTTCTGACATTTATGATTTAGGTAACTTTGTCTTCTGTATTATTATCAAAAGTTGCTCTTTTACGTCAAATTTTTGTCTCGGGTTTTTACCGCTTTCTGTTTTTATTCTAAATAAATTTACTAGTACTGTGTGCAGAAAGAAAACTTGATCCAAATTCCGAGAAGTTAAATCACACACGCCCACAACCTCTTTCTTTTCCTTCCTAAGAAGATTGCCTTTAAAAAACAAAACAAAAAAAAACTTAAAATCCATTTAGAACTTTCTACATCCTTGAAATATTACCAATCAAATGTGACTTTTTAGACATTTTGTCTCTATTATTTTTTCACACACACAAACTCAAACAACTGATAGAATTGGGGTTTTGTAATTGTTTTTTGCTTTTTTGTTTTGTCGTTTTTTGCACAGGAAATCAAACTTTCTTATTTCAATTTTTTTCTTTTTTTTTTTTTTTTTTTTTTCCTGAAAAAATATGAACTTTACAAATATATAAGTACTGTTGATGTAAACTAAACACGGGAAAGATGTCAAAAGGCCAGTTTTCATTTGCAACTAAACAGGAGCAAAAAAAATGAATTCCAAGTTGGTTACTTAATGTGAAATATTTATATTCAACAGACCCCTTTTAAACTGTAAACTAAACATGGTAATAATATCCGAATATTTTCCCCTTTTAAGTTAAAAGGTGTTCACGAAGTAAGTTTTTTTTTTCTCCCTGTCCTTGATAATATGTTTAACAAACACACAAAGGAACAATATTTACTAAAGTTTTAATTAATCTTTTCAGCTTACAACAACCGACTTTTGACAAAACTAGGTACCTCTCACAATAATTCGCTAAAATATCAGTGATAGATAGCATAATGATAAAAGGTCCCAAACTTAAAAACAAAGTTTTATCATTAAAAAAATGTTTGTGTTATTATTAAGAGGAAAGAACAAAGTATTTTTTAAATATTTTTTAATTTTTTATTTAAATGGATTGGTTTTTCAACTAAAGTAAAAGTCTGTCATGGACATTGTTTTCATTTCACCATTTCAGTCACAATAGTATCAATGATTTACAGGAAAATTTCTACTCCTCCTCCTGCCCACTTTTTCATTGATTATCTGTCTGTCTGTTTTTTGTCTGTTCTTTCTTTTCTTTTATTAACATGTAATAAATGCAAAAGAAACAACCCAACATGCAAATTACAAATTGGAGATACCAAAATCAAGCCAGTACAATCTGGAAAGTGTCTTGACACTGAAAAATCTGAAGCCACATTGGGATAATGAAAAGGCATCATTCTTTCAAAACAAAAAAACTTCATAAGAAAAAATAGAGTACTGAACTGTTTCATAATATCAGTCCTAATATATAGCAATGAATGTCGGCCAATCTCCTTACAGAAGAGATCTGAAGCAACAGAAATGTGGTTCTACAGAAGGATGCTGAGAATACCATGGACCAAATATGTAAACAACAACAAAAATGTTTGAGAAAATGGAAACGAAGAATAATTCTCCTTAATATTAGAAAGAGTTGAAATTTTTAGGGCACATATTGAGGAAAGATGGCTTGGAGAATTTGAAACAAATAGACAAGAAAACATAGCTAGCAAGCTTTAGTAAATAGCAGAACTGGGTTTGAGACGAGACAAAACTTAAGAGCTCCTCATCATCCTTCAACTGCAGTCAGGATCATTAAACCAATGTAAACAATCCTTTCTTTAGCTGTATAGTATGTGCTATGCCAGGGCTACATACAGTTTTGAATTCAAAGTTATTTCCTCCTAGACCGGTTGCCATCCAACACTAGAGGATCCAGTCTGTCCTGTTATTTACCCATAGCCATAAGAAGAAAAAAAAAGGATTCATATCTTTCCTAAGGATATTAGCACAGGACTGTAATAGATCTTATTGGAATTCAAACTCGAATCTCCAATTCCTCAACCCAAGCCGCTATCCATTACTCCACCATGCCTTCCCATTAAGAGCTACAAACTTGTGGAGAGCCATGATTGCAAATGTCTGGAAGGGACAGGGCACAGAGAAAAATACCAGCCATTTTGAATTAGATAAAAAAACTTAAGATATTATTTACCTGTGGTGGTGGTGTGTGTTTAAAAAGATGCAATAATAAAATAGAATAAAAATTAAAAACAGTAATGAATTCAAAATAAAGTTAACAATATGTCCGGAGAAGACATTTACTTGAAGGCTGCACATTTCTCCTTCCTGTTGATGATTCCTGAGTCTGTTCCAAGATAAAATAATTTGGGTGGGATTGAAACTTTCCTAGCAAACTTGGACAAAAATCTGGGGACAGTAAATCATGCATTGTTAGAAAAGGAAAATGTCAAAACAATTGTACTAACAAACTCTATTTTAAAATAATATGAATTAAATATTTTAAACTGTTGATGATAGAAGTTGTACTTAAAATTATATTGACAACATTTAGCCTTATTAAAATCCTAATTAATCACCATTAAATTGAATATAACCTTTTATTTTATTAAGTTTTAAATAAATTAAAACATTTAGATTTTTTTTTTTTTTAAATATGATCTATTTTAAATGGAGATATATTTTTCTTACCTTTAAAAACTTTTATTTTTATTTGCTCATATTTTGACTTTCATTTGCAGAATCTGCATTCTTTACACTTCTCACCCTGCCTCAAACTTGAGCAGCAAATTGATTTAGAAACAAGCTTTTTTTTTTTTTTTTTTTTTTTTTTTAATTGTAAGCACTTTTTATGAAGTAATTTTAATTTCTAAGCTGCTGCATTGTTAGTCTGATAACTAATTTGATGAGGCTAATTCTTCACTTATATATTGGTTTGTATTATAAGGTGTTTGGAACTGGTAAAGGTCAGTGATTCCTTAATTAGAGCTTTGCCTATTATGGAAACCAATATCCAAATTATTCACTTTTGCTCAGTGCATATTATGAGATTGATTTTAGAATTGAAATAGATTGAAATATTTTGTTTAAATTTAGCTATTGTATACAATTGTTGTTAAAGTATTTACAATAGGTTTGAAATCCTTTAAAACATGGTCAGTTAAATAAGCTTCATGGAAATAAAGTTCCTTTAAACTGGTTGTTTAAACTTTTTTTAGTTCTGGTGTGTATGTTGAAACTTTCAGAATTGTAAGAAAATTGCCACCCTATAATTTCTTTTTTTTTCCAAAGAAAACAATTGAAGATTAGATATGAAAGATAATAAAAAAAAATTGTGACAAATAACACATAATAAATATTTTTTTAGCTTTCTAATTCTGGAATGTCAATTGTAAGATATTCAGGCAACTTATTCAAAAAATGAATTCTTCCTTCTAATATCTCAAAATATGAAATTATAAGATCCATTATAAATAGTACAAATGTTTCTATTAAAGCTATTTCTGGTAATAAAATAGGAAATTTAACAAATAATTATTTCCTGAGTTGGTGTTTTGTTTGTCAAATTGAAAGTCTTTATAAAAAATTTTTTTTTATAATGTAAATGATAAATTATAATTATTTACTGAAGTTAGATAAAATTTTAACTTTTTTATAAGTTTTTTTTTTGTTTTTTTTTTAGAAGCTGGCTTCAGTTCAGATGAACTTAATATATTCATCCAATTATTTCTATCTTTTCCTCTTGATGATTTCAAATTTTAAAGCTTGAAAATGCATGCAATTTCACAATTGTTTAAGATTGAAATCAAGAGTTTGTTTTATCTGTTTGATAGCAGAATTTTGTTCAATTTATGTTTTAGCCTTTTAGAAAACTAAAACATAACTTTATTAATCACTGGATTGGAAATGAGACTCTGCATTCAATAAACTTGTAATGTCAATGTGTAAGTACTTTAACAGAAAATAATGCCTATATTTATGTAGGCTAACTTTCTTATGCTTGTTTTAAGTTTTTCATTTTGCAAGTGTAATACTGCACACTTTCTTCTAAAACCAAAAAAGATTGTTGTATTACAAGTTGTTTACAGTTTAGATTCCTTAGTGAAAAACTCTTTTAACGCTCTCTAAAGTTCAGTTAAGCTTTTTTTTTCTCTAGCCACAAACAATATTTATGTTTTAGAGCATTATAAAAAGGTTAAATTAATGCTTTTAAATATTTCCTTTTCCCAAGGAAGGTTGTAAGTCTTGAAAGTTGTTTTTGTTTCTTTAAACACAAATCTGTAATAGGATAGTCACTACATGTCTGGAAATGTGATAATTTTGATGTTCTTTCTATAAACAAATTAAAATGCAGACACAGTTTTTCTATTGAATCTATAAAGCTGCACTAATTGCTAAGCACATACAACCAATTGAGTCTAAATAGCTTTTCTTCTTCATGCATATTTACTGTGTAAATAGCTTTAAAAAATTACATGATATATGTGGGCTTTGTCAAACCAGATTTTCCTTGTCACTTGCTTTTTATTTCTGTGTTATCTAATATGTATTTTTATTTCTATGTTATCTAATATGTGTACAGAGTTAATTTACTATTCATGATATAAAAAAACTATAATGACTAGAAAGAATGTTATCTTGATTTGACTGGTTGGTTTTCTTGCAGGGTTAATTTGTGTTAATTTTCTGAATGCAAATAAATTTATGTAACTGAAATTCTATCCATTTAATTTTTAAGTCCACTAACCTCTTTTCGCTTTCTGTTCCTTTGAAAGAAAATATTTAATTTTACAGCTTTTCTCCTCTTGCTAAACTATGTTGAAATTTAGAGAGTTAATGCTATCTCAGCTTGTATGATAAACAATTTTATCAAAGGTCATTGTATAACTATCTCACATATTTAATTTTATCTATAGTATTTATATATGCTTGTAAATAAAAACAATAAGCAAGATTTCAAGTTAATCTTTTTATAATTAACAGCCAACTGCAATCACCATGATGACTAAACTTTGATTGGTATTTTGGTCCCAAATCTCTGCTTTTATCCCCATTAACAACTCTTAGTTTCTCCATCCATTCTTTTTTATATTAACTTCATTTCAGATTTATTTTAAGTTGATTCCAATGTAATCATCTATTTCTGAAACCTTTTCACCATAATGTATCAAAAAAAGGAATTCAGATCAAGACAGGAAACAGTTTAAAGAAAGAAGTTTTGTCTCTATCAAAATTGTCCTTGAAGCCCAATAATAGTGTTTCTAATTTCTTAAACTTATCTATTCAGTAATAACTGGGTTAGAATGTTTATAAATATGGCAAAGAAATACTTGTTCATTCTACCTTTCTTCTCACTGGTGGTTTTAATTTATCAAGATACAATGATTAAAAAAGTGTATTGCTTTGCTTCATATAAATCTCTGTGTGTGTGTGTGTGTGTGTGTATATATATATATATATATATATATATATATATATATATATATATGATTGATGTGAGTTTGACCCTGGTTTTCACACTATTTGCAATCATCAAAGTTGGAGTCTAATATTTCCTGAAATCTGTTAGCTAAGGATGGTGAGTTCAATTCTTGGTAGGGCAACAAGAATCATTATAGTTAACAATTTCCTTCAAAATTATCCCATTACATAAATTTATTAATGGAAAATTAATCCAAAATGTTTACCTTTTTCAGCAGATGTGTACAGTTCTCAATATGAGGTCTTTTCGGTATATTGATGTATTTATCATCTGTTGGAAAAGACAAGAATACATATTCAAAGAGACTCAAAATTATTATTAGTTTAATGGAATATAGGACTTTAAAGAAATATAACGGTCCTCTTTATCTGTAGGGCTGAAAACCCCTGGTTCAAGCTTGCAAGACAAAAGGCTATGAAGAAAGGAGCACTGCAACTGTCAGTTATCAATCGATTCTATTTTTGTATTTGCCATGAATGACCAGATTTTCTTTTTGGGATTTCCTCCCTCATAAAAAAAATATTCCTAAATTCTGTTAATACTGCAGCACACAATGGAAGACCTTCTGGTCATGGGAGTGGCAGATGGTCATATTTGCAAGTACCTTCTTTCTGAGAGGAAACTAAAATTTCCTTAGGCCTGGGAGATAGCACTTTCTACAGAATGCAGTGTGAAATGTCAATATCTTAAGTCACTATTTTTGCTTTGAGTTGTATATATCTACTTTAGTTGTTACTGTTGTTGAAATCCACAAGTGATGTGGTTTCTGTTATTTTGTTTGTGCCTCTGTAGTGCACCAATCTACAAGATTGGAAGAAGGATGGACCTCACTGATATCTACACCTTCCATTCATTTTTAACCATAGAGCTGAAAAAGGTGACAATTTAGAGATTTCTGAACATTTGGCACCATGCATAGCATCTATGTGAAAGCCTTGATCTTTTCTTTCTTTCTTCTCTTTTTTTTTTTTTTTTTAAGCGTATCACCCCAAGCAAGGCTGGAGGCCACTATCACGCATGGGGTTACAGAAGGGTTGGAGGAAGAGCAGATAGGAGTGGTAAAGGAGAGGATGTGGAGAAAGAGAAAGACAGTGGGTCGATCAAGGCAAGGGGGTTACAGAAGATTTGGAGCGAGAGCAGATAGGAATGAAAGATGAAAGGAAGTGGATAGATCAAGGCAACTGGAGATGTCGATTGACGCTACACTTAAACCGTTGGAGATTGTATTTGTCAGGGAAACAGTAATAGGGAAGGGAGTTCCATAGGCGAGATGTGCGAGACATGAAGCTATTGGAGTAAAAGAGACGTCTACGTCTAACAGTTTCAATGGTGAAGGGGTGGGAACAGGATGCCAGCCTCGTAGGACATTTAAATTCACGAGGCCTAGGGACAAGCGAAAGCAACTCCTCGGAGCAATTACCGTGAAAGTACTGACGACTTTTTTTTAGCAGCAAAACTGAGTGTTGACCTAATGCAATATCTATATTCTTCAATATGTGCCCTATACCTTGTGGGAAAAGATGGACAAAGAACTTGATTGACTTTAGTTTCTGGGCTTTACTGAACCAGTGCAATATTTAGAATGAGCTGCCCTTATAGTAGCAGTCAAGGTTGGCTAATCCATCCATGTATGTGTTGAGGAAGAGTATAAAATTACAAAATGTGTTTGAACCTTTACCAAGATCCCATCCCCACAATTGATTTGTAAGCAGATTTGGACAGGCTCAAATGTGCATTAATCTAGATGAAGATTCAAAACAGTAACTCACCATCAATACATCACATGGTCTCTGCAGTTTCAACTGCCTTGGTTTTTAACATAAAATTAGCTCTAGAAATCTACCTATGCTTCATGGAGACTCTATTTGCAAATGAACCTCATGCTATCTGAATGATACACTGATAACAAGATTATCAGACTGAACATTTGGCTAACCTTGAGTATATTTTGAAAAACAAAAAATCTACTTGCCATGTTTACTGGGACAAGTAAATTCATCATCATCATCCATCACCTACCTGTGTCATTAGATTGACTCAGTTGAGTTTCTAATGAAACAATAATTGTACAATTAATCTGAATGACCTTCTATTCTAACTACTGTGCACAAAAGTCAACCCCCAAATCCTATCTAGGTTATGCTGTTTTTGGCCAGAACTTTAGTTCTGAACCTACCTGATTAGCTGGTTGTATTGTGGAAAGAATTTATCCTTTTGTCCCTTTTAATTAGACTTCTAGATTACGTGTCATCGTCTGAACCATATAAGAACTACTTGTTTTATCTCAGAACCAAAGTATCAATCCTCAATCAATAACAAACCAGAACTTATTGATACAAGACTGAATTTGCCTCTAGATATAACATCCCAAGACCTCTCACATATGCAGATACCACTTAAACCTGGAAATCTACCTAATAATGAGCAACCCACTACACCATTAACTGAATCTACATCACCAGTCTTGCTATGATGACATCTGGTTGTTTTCCTTTTTGTTTATACAATGACTCTTTTTTTTTCTTTCTCTTTGTTGAATTTATTACAATAAACTTCAGTTGTGTAAAAAAGGAAAGTCATAAGGTAATCTAATTAGAAGCATTTTTTTTGTTTTACAATTAATAGATCTAAAGAGGGGAGATGTAACGTACAAAATTGATAGGGCAAATTAACTGTGGGATACTTCTGGCCCTGATGATCCAGCAAAATAAAACTTTACCTAGAGTTGCTTTTATAGCTTTAAGCAATATTCTTAATATTTTAAATTTTCTCTCTCAATTCACAGCACCAACTTCAAATATTTTCCTGTAGCTCAAGCCACCACCTTCCTCATTACCCCCCCCCTTTTTTTTTACCAGTGTGGTGTTTGTCCTACTTTCACAATTTCCACCATTCTCTTCTCATCATTCAATAATTATATTTTGTTTGTCTTGTGAGTTTATATCAGTGGAAATCTTTTCATTGATATGTCTCAATCCAAAATTGAAAAATATCAAAACCTATACCATTATACGATGAACAACCACCGAGTTTCATAAAATGTCACCAAAATACTTATAATAAAGATATAAGTTGAAATTTATTGGATGTATTTTCTATATAAATATATCCCCCCCCCCAAAAAAAATTATGGCAACATAAGTTGGTTACTAACAATTTTATTGTGAAAATATTGACTTGCAAGATATTTCAATGTACAGGCCTTAAAAATAATAATGGCATTAAATTACTGGTATGTTTTTTTTTGTTTTTTGTTTTATTTGTTTTTTTTCCCAGCTTTGATTTTTGCTCAGAATTTTTTAAAAAATGGATGCTCTGAGTGTAGGGATTCGTTAATTTTACAAGGTGTATGTATGTATGTATGTATGTATGTATGTATGTATGTATGTATATAATCTTTTTTATTTATTTATTTAAACACACGCAAATGCACTGTTAACTTCCTGTTGCCTTCCTTGATGAATTTCATCTTAACATCAAGAAACTGATTAGACAAATGGAAAATATCAGTATAAAAATAATTAGACACGATATGTCTATTATTCAATGAAACATTTTTGAAGATATGCTGCATGTGTGTGTGTGTGTATATATATATATATATATATATATATATATATATATATATATATATATATATATATATATATATATATATATATATATATATATACACACACACACACAGGCATGTGGGCGAGTGGTTAGAATGTTCACATTCTGACCATGAGACCCAGGTTCAAATCTCACCATGGTCAATTTGTCAGGAAGGAGACTTCCTGATGTTATCAGACTGGAGGGGTCGATCCCAGTGTGTGGCACCTTTTTGGAAAGTGCCTGAAAATCATGCCACAAGTTGACCCAAACCTTGTGAGTGAAATTGGGTAGAAGGAAATCTTCATTGATAGCTGTGCTAGCACAGTCACAAGTCATCATGGCTGAGAGCTTGAGCATGCTGGACTTGTTTAAATTGTTGGTCACACTAGATAACATGCTCTTTCCCAGAAACTGTAAATAAGGTCTGCTCAGCATAGTTGCAGTATATAACATAGGTGGGCTCTGTGGGTGTGGAATAAACACAAATGTACCTGAGCAAGCATCTGCAATAGGGATTAGCTAGCGGCTCCAATAGATAGGTATCCTCAAATATGGGTGGCCAGCTTATATATATATATATAATTTCCCAAGAAAGTGATACATTATATTTTCAAGTATTAATGAGATAAGTGCCTCAATTAAACATACAATATAATATAGAATTCAAAGTCTCACTGATCATAAAGGATCTGTTTAGTTATTTTTTTATTTTAATGCTATTTAGTAGACATAATCTCTTTATTGAATGATATCTGCTATTTTCTGAAAGCAGCCTTGCATATAATTCCTATTCATATGCAGTAGTGGCATTCTCCTAAGCCAAATGCTTTGTAACAAGAAAATCTTTTAACTAGTTTGCTTCTTCATTTACCTAGTAATAGCTTATTGACAAGTGATGAAAATCAATTTTTGAATTTCTAGAATTACATATTTAATTTGAATCAACACTGAAATGACTATAGAAGTCAAATATTGCATTTAAATTTATTTTTCTCTCCAGTTGTCTTTATATATTTTGAAACTCACAAATACTGTTTTTAAAAAAAAAAAAAAAAAAAAAAATGTAGAAAGATTGTCACTTCAGAAATTTTTTTTTTTTTTTAAGAAATTTAGCTTTTGACACCAATGAGTTAGGTAGAAATGCCATTTAAAATTTTATCTATTCCAGTTTGTAAATTTGTTACAACACTTTTGAAAATGTACTTGTATCGAACTATTGTTTTCATCTTGGTCAACATAGATGTTCTTATAGATGCAGCATTTCAACCAAGTACCCTCAGGTCATGATAGGGTTTCCATTGATTGGCTATTGAAATAATACAAGTTTTTATTTGTTTTTTTTGGGTGGGGGTAATCTGTATCACCCCAAGCAAGACAGTACAGTCACTAAAATCAATGGGTTACATGGTGTGGAGGAATTAGCAACAGAAGCATTAGTAAGGAGTAGAAAGAGCAATCAGGACAGTAGATAGCGATTGACATTGCATTTAAATTTTTTGCAAATTAAAGTTGGCTGGAAAGCCTGGACCTAATGGTAGTTCCACAAACAAGAAGTGCAAGAAAAGAAACTGTCAGCATAGAAGTTATGGCTACATCTAGCTAGCACAACTGTAAATTGATTAGATCATGCCACTAGTCTTGTATTACACTTGACTTCATATAGTCTAGGTACCATAGTGAAGAGCTCATCCGAACAATTACAATAAAAGTCATTACCTATTGTAACTGGTATAACCAATTACCTCCCCTCCCCAGCATAATGGACTATTCCTATCAGCAGTGGCAGCAACAGAAGCATAGACTTGTGTCCCCTTCTTCCCAGTGTGGATTGGCCCATTAGATACTATTTTGGCACTTGAACTTTACAAGTTGCATTGGAGTTACAAGTTATTTTCCTTAATTTCTTGTCTATTTCATTTGTTTCCTTCAATCATTTTTTAGCCTTTTTTATTAATATGGAGACTAATAATGACTAAGGTGTGTCAACCATCAAAAGTATGCAAGCCAATAATGGCCTAAATACTAAGAGCCAAGATTCAAACAAAATAAGTGACATTGTGGAGACTGGGGAATCACCCTATTGCTGGAAATCCTCCCCCACCCAATGCATTATCAATATAGTGGAGTTTTTGTAGCATACCAAGAGTTACATTCACCTTGTGGTAGATGGTGGACTGTTGGAAGACCCCCCCTCTCCAAAGAACTAAAGAAGATTGAAAAACGAATAGTCAGTCTTTGTAGTGGACAAGTACTCGTGAAAAATTCCACTCCATGAAAGACAGAGTGGTTAAATAACTGGAGTCCTTGGGGGTTAAGCCTCAAAGAATTGTTATGGGTGCATGCTACTTCATGTAGCATGTATTAGTTTCAAGTCAAGATCTAATCATGAAAGATCTAATCCTTCAGACTGAATACAAAGGCAGGCACAGGACCAAAGCTATTGGGGAGCATTTGGTTGCCTCTTGTGGTAGCCTGAATGGGGGATGGAGTTTTGAAATAATGTTGGATCGTAAAGCCTCCTACTCCCCAAATGTCGAAGTAGGGGGCCTAAAGTTGCCAGTCATTGTGGCCAACGAAAAACCATGTTGGAAGTATGGAGAGGTTGATCACCTCTCCTCTTCTTACCCAGAGAAGGCCTCTGGAAGTCAGGCCCCAGTCAACCAGCATCCCCCTCTGAATTTTGCCTTGCCTGTGATGGGCATCCAGCTTCTGGGATTGGTATGGTTAAATCCCTGGTTGGGTCAAGATCTAACGCCCCCCCCCAACTCCCCAAAGAGCTTTCACCCACTGCTAGTGCAGTTGTAGAGAAGGGAGAGGAGAAATGGCTGGTTGCTGATATGGCCAGAGGGAAGTGCCAGACAGCAGGACCTCAGTTCCCCTGAAGTATGTGGGATGAAAGGCACTAACAGACCCACACTTACCAGCATTAAGGGTGATGCCCTGGCCCCTAAAGCAAATACTTCCATGGAGGAACTGAAAAAATGAATTCCCCTGGATATGAGAAAACAGAAAAAATGAAGAAACTGAAGGCCAAATTAGAAGCCAAGGGAAAAAGAACACATCTCCTGCAAAGGCAGCCCTGTCCTTGACCTCTACCCCATTCTCCCCTGTTTCACAACCATCGCCCACTTGTAAAATTATCCCGCTCCATAGAAATCCCAGCCCCTTCAAAAAAAATTACATCCCATTTACTACTCCCAGTCTTTCTCCTAAAAAAAAAAACAATCCTGAAATGCCTCCACCTTCAAAACGCCAGAGAAGTCCACCAGCCGAGGCGATGGAAAGGAGGAAAAACAAAACAAACTGCCATACAATCTCGGAGAGGATGTCTGTCACATTTCCCCAACCCAGGATGAAAGAGCCAGAAGTTATGGCAATAGAATAAAAAAAAACACAGGTACTTATTGTCAGTATGCCAACAAAGATGTAGAGGTACCCAATAACTTTCCAACAGCACAGTATGTACTGTCATTCAAACTGGGTTGAGGACGCAGCAGACATGGGGTATGGTCAAGGAGGCCATAAAATCGTTTGACATGTTGCTCCCCAATTGCTGTTCTTGAAAATTAAGTTACCTGGAAGTTAAAACAGTTCTGTTCAGGGAGGGTCCCAGTTTTGGTTCACCCCTCCTTATATCGGGTACTAAAATTAACTTTTCCTTGGGATATTGGTGGTCTCTCCCAGTCAATGGGTGAGGCTGTTGGTAACCTTTCCCCGGTTATTTTCAAGCCAGTTTCCCAACCCTAATCAGACTGATAATGACTCTCTGGTTAGCAAGTCTGAATGTCCAGGTCCTGAGGTTAGTTTCATTTAGTGAGGGTGGATGTATGCTATTTACAGGAGACCTGGTTTTCAACTTGCAATCATGAGAATATTCTGTCCAGGGGGCTTATTCTTTAGTCAACCTGTTTTGATGGACGCTCAAGAGATGTTTCATGGTTGGTGAGCAAGTCTGTGGATGCGGCATGTGCTCTTGTCTTCACAGATCCGGCAGGCAGGCTTTGCATGCTATAAAGCATGATGCTCTTTGTTTCATTGAGGTTTATGCACCCAATGACCATGCGGAGTGACCTGATTTGTTTTGGTGGATTAAGCCGTTTTTTATTACCTCATTTTCGGTATTGCTAGCAGGTGATTGGAACACTGTCCTTGATCATGATATAGACTGCATAGGGAAAAGATCAGGTGCTAACAACCCGGATGTTGTCATTTCGGAACTGGGTTTGATCTTCTGAATAAGTATTGAAATGAGCATTCATGGCAGGTAGTGTGGATTGGATTAAGAGTGGCAGTTCAGATTCTGTGATACGGTGTAGCTACATCAACCAAGTCCTAGTTAAGAGAGTGGACATAGGGCTTTTAGGAATTCCAAGTTTCTCTGATATAGTTTACTTGGATCATAGGCTTGTCCGGATTTGTGTAAACTTAGAGAGGCCTAAGATTAAAATGGCTGATTTCTGAAAATTGAAGACATCATTATTTGGTGAGCAAGGTTTCTGGGATCAGCTACTACTAGTGTTACAGCAGGAATTGATGGGACTGTGGTTGGGAATAAGTGGTAAGATCATTTAAAATCTAAACTTAGGTCTCTTGCTGCTGATTTTAAGGATTAGTGATGCAAAAGACATGTGTACAGAAATTAGATTGAGTGATCAAATCCCATGATAGTTTGGATGTAGCCTTAGCTAAGGCAGAGCTGGCTGCCTTGCTTATCAAGAAGGATCAAGCTCTAGTAGTTAGGGCTAGGTTAAAAAATGTTTTCTGAGGCAACGAACATGGCTGCTGAATTGCGTGCAGAGGAATCTTGCAAGCATCACATTAATGGATTAATTAATTTCTGAGATACCAGGCAGCCCGGTCTGAGCCCTGCTCAGTTCAACACCTATTTAGCCAACTTTCTCCACCTTGAGATAGCTGAAGCTACTGGGTGCGAGGGTGAGATTTGGGATGCGCTGAAGCAGGTTGGCCTGGACAAAACTCCAGGATTAGATGGTCTCCCTTATGAAATGAACTTGAGGCAGTTGCCTATCTTTGTTCCCTTGCTGGCACTGATTTACAACAACTGGATGAAGCCAGGGTCTATACCTAAAAGCATCACCAGAGTTGAAGATTTTAACCAAGTTCTTAACCAGCCATTTGCAGGCTGTCCTCTCTAGTCTGATTTATCCTGAGTAGACTTGTGCTAAGGGCAGGACTATTCAGGACAGCTTTCATTTGGTATGCTTGATTATTGAGCAAGTCAACAGTGATGCTGTGCTGATCAGTTCAAGGCTTTTGATAGGGTTGACTATTGGCTTTTGGAGGCTGTCTTTTTGGCTGCCTGTTTCAGTTCATACTTTTGCACATGTATCTGACTTCTGTATGCGAGCCCCCCCCCCCCCCCCAGTGCACTGGTGGAAGTGAATTGCGTAAGATGAAAACCTTTCTTGTCTCACTCCGTTTGTCAAGGTTGTCCGGTATTTCCTTACCTGGTACTACCACCTCATCCAGGTACTCTGCCTATGCTGACAATGTTTCAGTTCTTGTGTCTAGCAGAGCCAAAATTGATGAAGTCTGCAGAGTATGAGAAGGTGACAGGGACCAGAATCAACTGTGATAAGTCTGTTGGCTTGCAGTTGGGTTTGTGGCGGGGTGTTTCTCTTTCTGGACCTTTGGACAGATAGGCCAGTCAAGATACTCAGCGCCTGGTTCAGTCCTGATCTTTTGGAAGTGAATTGGTCGGAGGTGAGAGAGAAGGCCAAGGTCACAGTTCATCTGTGGTCCCAGAGGAATCTTTCCTTAGTCTGCCATTCTATTGGGTTTTGTAAGGCTCTTGTTCTCCTTTTTGTGGAGAGACAAGGCTCCCAAGGTATGTCACAAGATCTGTTACCTCCACCCTTCTGAGGCCGGTCTGGGTATGCCTTGTGTTGAGATTCATCAACATATCCTTCACATCTCTTACCTAGACGGGGTGTGTTTGCAATTGGATAAGAATGGCAAACTCTGGAAGGAAGACGCTCCTAAGAACTTTCCATCCCTGAGAAGTGTGCGCTCATGCGAGGAGGAGGCTGGCTATTTACCCCAAAGCAAGGACTCCTTCTACCATGAATGCTGACTCTTGCAGGCGATGGATGACCTTTCTAACCTCCAGCCATTGTCATATAAGACATTATATCAGGTGTTAGTTAGTGGGGCCAGCCATGATGATTTGATAGGCGATCTTGGTCTGACAAAGCAGGAGGCTCACTCTATATGGCCTTAGACGCCCATGTTGAAATGTCTCACTGGCTGGTAATCCAAGGGGACCTCTGGATTGGCAAAAAAACTTTGTTCAGCGGGTTTGGTAGAGTCTTCAAACTGTGTTTGCTGCAGTGGGAGGTGGAGACCCTAGGTCATGCCTTCTTTCATTGCATGGTCGTAGGTCTGTTGTGCAAGTTTATTGAAGACATTATGATTCATATGCTGTACAGAAAGTTCTTTGTGCTCAAGGCCATTTCCATTTGTAACAATATTGTACTGTTGTTGACTAAGGCTGAGCACTGTGTGTTCTTTTGCTTACTGGGTGTTATGTGAGTTGTGATATGGACAACACAATGGAAGGAATTCCATGTGGATGAGAAGTTTACCTCTTCCCAACTGATCTTATTCGTAAGCACCAGCTTAAAGTCGAGATCACGACGTAAAGAAAGTGACTCCATCCATTGGAATTTGGCAAAAGGTGGGTGAGTGAAAGGTGCTGACTTGGAGCGGCATTTTGATACCAGTTAGGCATTAAGGATTTGGGGATTGCTGGATTGAATATTGGCAACCCCGCCTGAAATTGGTTAGTTTAGGTTTGTGTTTTCTTTAGTTTTTTTCTTCATCCAAATTAACTTAGCTAGGGTATGTATGCCCCTTGGCCCCTTTTATTTTTCCCCAACTTTCTTTGTTTAATTCCCCCTCCCCTCTCCCATTAGGTGATGTCAGGTATCTGGTAGATGCGGGATGCCTTTCGCTTTTCAGGTGTGTTGTTTTTTGGGGTTTTTTTGTTTGGGGTTTTTTTTGTATTTGTTGTTGTGTTTGGGTGAGGGTATGTTTCTGAGTGTTGGGCCATTTCTTTTTTTTTCTCATTATTTAAGTTCTGCACTATTTTTATCTAGTTAACTGATGTCTCTGCCACATTTAGTGATTGTGAGATGCGGGGGGGGGTATTACTAATACTGTTTTATTTTGTTTACCATTGTAAATAAATTTTGTTTACCATTGTAAATATTCATTGGGGTTTATAAATTTTTTTTAAGTTGATTGTTTTTTTGTTTGTTTTGTTTTGTTTTTTTTATCCCCCCACAGACAAAATTATACATCTGGGGACTAGTTAGGACTTCATTGAGTTTCTAGGGTATTATGGTGGTTGTAGTAAGAATGCAGAGTTTTGGTGCAAGAGTTATTGTAGCATGTCTAGGTCAGTGATTGCAGCTACCTAAATTTTAGTATAAGACAGATGATGACCAGCCTTCCCCTTTCCCCATTATTGGCCTTGTGCCCTATTTGTATTCATGTGCAATAAATATACTTGAACTTTACTTGCCTAGAGGAACTACTGACATTTGGAACCAGACTTGGACTTTATCAATGGTAGCAGAGCTTTAACAATGACTACTTACAGACATCCACCCACATTTGGTAACAAAGACTATTCACAATGGAAATCGGAAGTGTTTATTGAAATGGACAAAACAAGACAAGGTATAGCACTGACACTCTCAATGGAAGGAAAAAGCATGAGAAATTGCCACAGCTATAGATAAATCTCCTAATAACTGATGATGGTGTTAAAAATGTTCTAACAGAATTGGATAAATTATTCGAAATGGAAAAGACATACCAAATGTATGAAGCCTATACAAAATTTGAACATTTCAAGATGACTGAAGCAATGTCAATGCTAGACTACATAATAATGTTTGAACAGTTAAATAAGAAATGTATCGATTTAAAAATGGAGCCTGATGCATTGTTGGCCCTGAAATTGCTATACAATGCAAATGTTAGTGAACAACAAAAGCAGTTGGCTTTAACAGCATGTGCACGAATGAAGTATGAAACCCTGAAGAATGTCCTGACTAGGATATTTACTACAACCAAAAGAGAAGTGCAAATAAATAATGAAGTGGAGATAAAAGAAACGATGACAACAGAAAAGGCAGGGAACTGCTTAGAGGATCTATTTATAGAGACGCAAGATAGAAAGGGTGCAGTAGAAGGACGATTGGAAGAGGCCCTGGAAGAATGAATCCTGTATTTAATGGAGTTGTATCAAGATGCAATGTCTGTGAATGAACATATCACTGGGCAAAAGATTGTCCACGTGCTAACAAAAGATGTTAATATGACAGGAAATATCAATATAGAGAAACATTCGGAAGAGAAAGTTCATATGACTTTGATGACAGAAGCTGAACTGTTGGACAATATCAAATCGAGATGTTTTGGTAAGGGAAACTCAGAATGCAGCCATTTTTATACACTGCATATACTAAGACTGTGGTAATGAATGGTTGAATTTCATGCTTGATTCACTCTTTTGAAGAGTTAAAGTCTGTCAAAAATGTGAAGTCATGTGCCATTTAAATTTGGAGATGGGATATTTCAAACTGTTACTTTCCCAGCAAAAATTAGCAATTGTTCATGTAATATAAAAACAGAAGTTGTAGAGTAGTTGATAGCAAAAAGAAATACTTTTAAAATTACATAAGAAATTTATTTGGCCATGCTTCGCAGGAAAAATTGTTAAATTTATTAAAAACAGCAGGCAAAGCCAATCTGAAGATCTTCTAAAGGATATTTACAAGAAATGTGCTACTTGCCACAAATATACATATCCGAAAATGAAACCAATAGTTGGCTTTAATCCAGCAAATGATTTTAATCAAGTAATTACTCTTGACCTTCATGAACTTGGTACTAGCTTTTTGGTATTTACATATGATTGACTTGTTTAGTAGATTAAGTATGGCTGTTATAATCTGTAGTAAAGAAGCAGGTGTCATTGTAGATAAATTTATGCAGAATTGGGTTGCTATTTATGGTGCACCTGAAATTGGTCTTTTTATGGATAATGGTCTTGAGTTCAACAACAAGACTTCAAGAAATGACTGAAAAATTGAATCTATCACTCAAAACAACTGCAACTAATTCTACATGGTTAAATGGTATTGTTGAGCGCCATAATGCAATGCTGACAGAAATCATAAAGAAGTTTAAGAAGAAAATGTTATTTCATGGGAAACTGTTACAAGTTAGGCTGTAAGTGCAAAGAAATGTACATGGATTTAGTCCATATCAGATAGTGTATGGCAGGAATCGAAACTTACCATTTTTAATATTATCAACAAACTTCCTGCTCTGGAAGATAAAACTATTGATGAAGTGATGAAAAGCATCTCGCATGTTTACAAGAAACACAAAAAGCATATTTAGTGGCAGAATCCTCAGAAAGAATCCAAAGATCACTGAGAAAACAAATAAGACCAAAGGGAGAAGACTTTAAACAAGGTGAAAAGGTGTTCTTAAGAGATGGTGAATGGAAAGGGCCAGATTGGATTATAGGAAAAGACAATGTCGTTGTGATAGAGATATGGAGGCACTTATGTTCACTTGCATAAAAGTAGACTGTTGAGAGCTTCAGAGTCAAAAGCTAGTCATAATAATACAACTGATAATAATATAAAAAGTGATGATAATGAAGGAAAATATGGATGGTGCAGGGAATGGTAGTGTGAACAATCACAAATTTCCTAGAGATGCACATCAAGGCAGTGAAACAAAAGATGAAGATTTGGGAGCTACTGCCAACATAGTGAAAGATCAGCATCTGTTAGACAAGTGAACTTCAGTGTTATTAAAGTTAAGAAAGATGAAATATTTCATTTCCAACTTGCACAAAATGGAAAAGAGCATGAAGCTAAAATTCTTGAACAGGCCGGAAAAGCATCTACCAAGACAATTGTATGATATTGTATATATAAAACCTAATGACATAAATGGAACAAGTATGTCTATTGATTTATCAACTGTGAAGAATCTGAAGATCAAACAAATGGAAATACAAACAGAAGAGTTATATATAAAATATGAACAAATCTGGACTCTTCAGAAGCAAAGAGATGAACTGAGACAATGGAAAGAACTGATAGTTTATTTAGAAGAAGAGGAAAAGGACAAAAATGCATGTCATTTAAGTGGGTAAATACGGTGAAAAATGATGGTGACAAAATGAAGTTAATGCTGTGGTATCAAAAGGTAAAAACAACTATACTAAGACTCAAAGGACAGATATCTAAGATTGATCCAGCAATATTTTATTGGTTTGATAAAGGCCTGTATGGAAAAGTTGCCATGCACATTGATGATTTTTTTTACGGGCAGGCAGTGATAGATTCCAAAAGGACATAGTATCAAAAATCAGAAGTATATTTGAAGTTGGAAAAGGAAAAAGTTCATTCAAATATATTAGATTGAATCTGAGTCGAGTAGAGATGTGTATCATGTTAACATGGAAGAATTATGTGAAATTAGACAAAAGGAAGAAAATAGCACACTTATCCGAGGATAAGACTGTGCTAAGAGCTAAGCTTGGTCAGCTCTTGTGGATTTCCAAACAATCACGCTCTGATATTGCATTTAATGTGACAGATCTGTCTGGTAGAATCAACACAAGTACAGTTGAAGATTTGAAAAGATTAAATAAGATTATCAAGAAAATAAAATCTCACCATGTTTATTTGAAGTATCAAAATTTGGGCAAAAACCTAGAAATACGTTTTTATGGATGTATCATTTGGAAATTTGAATACTGATGGCGCCAAGGAGGACAATTTATAATCACTAAAAGAGAGATTCAGGAGATGAATCCAATATCCTAGCAATCCTACAAAACAAAGAGAGTAGTAAAAAGTGAGACACTACCTCTATTGGAAGGGACTGATAATGCATTCGGTATCTTAGAGGAGTTGTTAAATAATAATCACCAAAAGATCATTCCTATCGAGTGTTTTGTAGATAACAGTAATTTGGTCGAAGCAATCAAATCAACTAAACTTGCTGCAGATAAGAGGTTGAGAATAGAAATTGCAAATATCGAAAAAATGTTCAATAATGTGGGTGAAGTCTAATGATCAAATTGATAACTGTTTAACTAAAAGAGGTCTCACCTTACCACATGATAGACTGTCTGAATAATGGTGAGATGACAGAATAATGTTTACTTTCAAATCAGAAAAAGAATTAGATTAACTATTATTAATTGTAACTGGTATAACCAGTTATCTCCCCTCCCCAACTTAATGGATGGCTTCTATCGGCAGTGGCAGCAGCAGGAGCATAGACTTGCATCACCTTCTGCTCAGAGTGGATTGGCCCATTAGGCTGCTCTAATTTCTTGGCACTTGAACTTTACTTGCTGAGAGGAACTACTGACATGTGAAACCAGACCTGGACTCTTATCAAAAGTATTTATCAAAAAGGTAACCTTATGGCAATATGCAAGTGACTGAATCCGAACTGCCAGATGAAAACCAGTAATATTGCTGATTCTTCTTTGGATACTATCAAGGAGCTCCTAAGTAAGGTAAATAGCAGGGGCACCAGACCATATATGGCAGCAATATTCTAAGCATGAATGAATGGTAGATTTATAGATAAGATAGATTCCAGAGATAAAAACTGTCTCATTCAGTGCAGTGAGCTGACTTTTTTAACAGCTGACCTATCAATGGCTTCAGTGTAGTCTTTCCACTTCACGTCAGCTGAGAACATTAGCCCAAGAAGGTGTAACGAGTCACTTTCCTGGAGGTTAGTGTCAGCCATGCTGATGGAAGGCAGAGAGTGATTTCTCAGATGATTAATGAAGAGAAGTTTAGTTTTGGGGGTGTTAAAATTAACAAGCTATCTTTTGTCCCCATTAATGTTAGTCTTGAGGTCATCTTGTACATTTTTGACTTTATCGAATGATGAAACTTACTATCGAGGCAGGAGTAAATGGTGGTGTCATCAGCGTAGATGCCAAGTTGATAGCTGATGTCATCAGGAAGGTCATTAATGCTGATTAAAAACAGCATAAGACAAAGGCTGGAGCCCTGGGGAACACCCACGTTAATACAAAAGGATGTAGATGAGTGGCCATTTGGGACAACTTTCATTTCCCAATTTGATAGGAATGACTGGATCAGCTCAAAAATGTGCATTAAGATACCGTAACTTTTCAGTTTATGGAGAAGATTAACAAATACTCTTCTCTGAAATGAAAAACATTTGAAAATGTTTGAATGAAATTGGCTTTTAATCTTTTAGCTGTTCAAACATTTCAGTATTAGACCCTGCACCAAAAAGATCTTAGATTTAATCAAATCCTATTGGGGTTAAATTGTATGTACTGTCCCTCACCCAAACAATACACTTTCTCCTTTTGGGAAGAGGCTAAGCTTAACCCCTGACCCATTCCTATATGGGAAAATAACAAGTAAGCTCTAATAATTTTTGTCCCTGTCCTACACGTGGGTGTCCTATTATAAACTTCGCCTTGTGCCACCTGTCATTTGGGTGTGGTCATACAGATAACTAGCATTAATTAGGTGGCTTCTTGTATTAGGAAAGTATCAGGCTGCAACTAAATTGTTTTCTCTCTCTCTCCATCTCCCCACATCTTTCTCACTCTCCATCTCCCCACATCTCTCTCCCTGCATCACCCCGCATCTTTCTCACTCTCTCTCCTGCATATCCCCCCCACATCTCCCTCTCTCCTGCATCTCCCCCCCACATCTCCCTCTCTCCTGCATCTCCCCCCCGCATCTCCCTCTCTCCTGCATCTCCTTCTCCCTGCATCTCCCTCTCCCTGCATCTCTCTCCTGCATCTCCCTCTCTCCTGCATCTCCCCCCCACATCTCTCTCTATCTCTCTCTCTCATAACCTGCCTTCACTAATCACTCACTGTTGGCATGTCAAGAACTGTTGGCCTGCCTAGACATTTTGGCAACCCAGCTATATTACCAATCTACTTAAGCCTATTTATTTTTTACTTTTACCCTCACCAACATTTTTAAATTTATCCTCTTCATCATCATCTTCAGTTTGGGGTCATCTGGAGAATTTGTTTGTACTCTTCCAATTCTTGCTAAATCCTTTTTGTAAAGGAGTCTGCTTGTAGCTATTTCTCAAATAAGATATAATTGAGATCTTGACCAAAAACATTAAATCGGTTAATTTACATGGATTTATTTGGACTAGTATTCTCATTTTGGTTCTTTATAGTCACAATATTTGATTATTTTTTTCTACCCTCCAACTTTCTACCATAGTCACCTTCTGTGGTCTGAAAATCTCAAACTGAACCTATTATTCAATCCACAGGTGCGAGAATATAGCGATGGAGAGGTTAAGAATCAAAAATCCCAAGTTCAGGGTCATAATCCCAAAGCAGTCAAAAAGCTGTATTCACAACTTGCAATGCACAACTTTCTTCTTCACCCACGATGAAGAAAGAATTTTGTTGTCTAATTTAACATTGGGGTGTGGGGTAATAAAGGCTGTGATTGGGAAATTACAATATTTCAATGCCTACTGGAACTTGATTTTCATTTTTGACAGTGTAATGGAACAAATTCATTTCTGAGATGAGACTTTCTCCATCTCTACAACAGTTCTCATTCCACTGTCTATGCTAGAAGTTATTTTGTATCTATTAATTCTTCTTTGTCATGTTGCATGTCACTTCCCATAAACCAAAGAATATGACATCTCTAGGCATTACTGTGAGATTAAACTCTCAACAGCTAAGAAACTAGATCTGCTTATTCATTGTTTTAAGCCATTCGGCCGTGTCTCTCATAGGACACTAGTCTCACTATAATAATAATTGCTCATTTCAAAATTTCAGAAAAAAATTTTTTTATACAGTAGTTGTGCCAAATTTTGTCATTCAATTTCTCTAAAATCAATATGATGTAACAATTCTCGACCCCCTCACAGCTGAAAGGCAAGGGGATCTGTTGATCTCAATCTGTTTCTATGTAAGAAATCTGTGTGTGTACACAAACACACACAAAATTTAAGTTAGACTAGTGCATTTAATTATGGACTTAAATATTGACTGTGTAGAAGTATTGTTCTTTTGTTCAATATTTCCTGTTGTCTTTTAAAATAATCTGTAATATGGAAACTAATCTTATTATTCATTTTACAATTTTTTTTTTTCTTTTTTCTATTACTTTGGCTTGTTAGAAATACTTTATCTGAGTTATTAAATTTAATGCCTTCTCCAATTGCCTCCCTGAGATAAATCTTAAATAATCTTTTTAATCTATCTTTAAATAATTGATTATTTTAATCAGTCAGAATAAAATGATTTTTGTTCATAAAGTATTAAAATTTTGGTTTTGTTGTTTTCAAGTGATGATCTTAACCTTCGGCCCTCTTGCCATATTGTTTTTTGCATTTAGCAGGGAGTGTTAGAACAATGTCTGTGGTATTATCATATATATCAGTTATTTGAAATTTATTAACATTGATTATTTAGATATTACCACTTCTCCTATTAAAATAGAACCCCTTAATAAATAATCTTTACAAGAAGTCCTTTTGATTTTTACAAAAAATCAATACATTCTTTTGGGAACAGCTTGTATGAATGTACACTAGTTGATCTATTGTTACTTAACTCTATGAAAGCAAATCTCTTTTCAGTGCACATGGAGAAAAATGTTTTAAATTTTTACCAAAAGAATTCAGCCTAGTAGTGTTTACTATTATAAGCAGTGCTAGGAGTTCACTGGCACAAGTATTACTCAAAAATAAACTTACAACTTTTAGGTTATTTCTTGTTTTAATGTCTGTACATAATAAAAAAAATTAAAACATTCTATTAAAAATCTGTTTTATTGGAATTTCTTAAATTTAATTTAAACTTTTAATAATAGAGAAATTTAATGATAAAGAATTTTAAAATAATTTAAATGATTTTAATTTTTTTAATTTTCAAAAAATATATTTTTATTAAAAACAAATCCAAACTTTCCAAGCAAAATGTTTTTACAGCAGTTTTTCTGATTCCAAGCATATTTTCTAAAAAAAAAAAATTGCCAGTGTTTCAAATACAACTTTATTAGATTTAATTTTTCATAGGACTTAACAGAAAAGTAAATATTTTTATAATCTAAATTATACTTGAAGAAATTTAATAAATTAAGTGAGTGGGGATGACTGTGTTTAAAAAAAAAAAAAAAAAGTTCAGATTTTTTTTTTTTTTTTTTTTTTTTTTTTCCACAAATAAATTAGTTGAGCAAATAAATATAAAAATGCTATTGAAATCTGGTAATTAGCTGAACAAGCATACCAATGTAACAAGATTGTTTTATATATATATAAAAATTCAAGAGCTGATATTATTTTCATTTCCATGAAAACAGGGTGTGCTAGTGGAATGTTGCTCACCTTGGCTTCAACCCTTATTTTTGTCATTATCTATCATCTGCCTAGCACGATGTCATGTTGTGCATAACTTTAGAGTGTGCAGTATTATTTTAGAACTGCTAAAATTTTATCACAAATAGTTTCCCCCTCATTATGATCCATGAATATATTAGTGAGTGAGCTTAGTATTATAAATAATCTTTGGATTAGCAAGCACACATAAAATATACTCCTCAACACAAAGATCTAAAAACAAAAAGAAAACAATTCAAATGTTGATATTCTTTCAAAGTTACTACTTTTATTTTTACAATGAATTATAATACACACTGACATTACTGTGTTTTGTTATTTTGTAGTTTATGGATTTATTAGAATTTCTGGTGGTATAAAAGAAAATCTTTCTTTACCATTCATTCAGTAATATCCAAAGTTGAGATTTTTTTTAGTTTATGGTACAATTGCTAAAGCCAGTATTTATCCACAGACCAAATCCTTATTCTAAGCTTAGGGTTAAATCTAAAGGTTGGCATAATAACTATGAAGAAACTATTCCCAGAAGAAAAATCTTTATGAAGTCTTCCTTTCTTTAAGTACAAATTTCTAAGGTAATAAGTTATCTGTAAATGTTTTATATAAAAGCATAAAATGGAATTTTTTTTTTTTTTTTTTTTAAGCCAGTCATCCTCACGCACTTAATTTATTAAATGTCTTCTAAAATATAATTTAGATTATATGTGTATAAATTGCATCAAAATAAATGCATATAATAAATATAATGTGGACACTGTCAAACTATCGTATATTAAAGACCTTTAAATCACAAAAATCACCTGTAAAAATTTGGGGTCATCTTATACTACAATTCTAAAAAAGAAATCTTAAATTTTGAGGGATGTTTGTTGGTAGGCTAACCTCGAGCTTGGTGCAATAACCAATAGCATACATGAAATGATTCACATTATCAAATAAACTGATAATCAAAGTAATGAAACCATTTTTACTTTATATATTATTGGCATAATCTCATAATAAATTGCCTATTCGAAGAATAATTCCATCTCAATAAAATCAACTTATAGCCATGCAAGCTCTGCTGAGAAAATGTAAACATCGAGTTATCATTGTGTTCATGGCAATGGAATGTACTATTATCACACACTGCCATACTGCTATTAATATTTTGTGATTGTCAATGAAGTATAAGTAAATGGCCATTAGTACACCAGGCTGTTTGTAAATATTTAGATATAGTAAAAAAAGAGAAGGAAGAAGAATCATCATCGGTATTCACAAGAGATTGTGATGAAATGTAAACAAAACAATGGTTTCCTTTTTAAGGAACGTGTGTTGGAAAAACATGATTATAGAATTGGTTTTTCATTTATTTTGAATTATTAAGGATACAATAGCAACATTTCCAATAACATAATATAATCAATAAGTAGTTGTCCTATACTACAGGTACAGGATAAATTCATGAAAATTTGCTATATTTTTTGACCTTGTGTAAATACACAGAAATATAGAGTAGTTGTTTTCCACTTGTCACTTTTTATTCGTGTGTGCAAAGTTGAATTTTATGAAGCATCAGATTTTGCTATACTTTGTCACTTTTTAAGGAATTATATCATCTGAGGGTTGTGTATGCATATATTTAATACATCTTCTACAGCCTAAATGTTGTCTTGTTAACCCTTCCATTTTCTTCTTCAAACCACCATTCTTGTAAACATTGGCTATTGAGCTGGAATCAACTTTATTAAAGGCTTTAATCAGTATTTTAACTACCTAAGCAGTTGCAAGATCAAAACATGACTTTGAAAACTGATTTACACATCAATATTATTCACTTTCATGTCTATTCAGCTATTATCTAAATGACTGTATTTATAATGTCTCCTCTTAATTCCAAATTTTTAAGGATATTTTGATATTTACATTAATTCTTTTTTAAGGCTATAACTTTTTAAAAATCCTCCTTGTATACAAGATACTGTCCAATACTTATGAATTCAATGTTGGTTTCTTGTAGTCTTTAAATGTAACTGTCTCTCCATTAGAACCATAATATTGATACTGTTTTCATTTCTGACATTTAATGAAAATAACTTTCAAATGTTCATAATTTATATAAAATTAAATGAGTCATGAGGAAATGAATTTAAAGAGGAAATTGTTGTAAATTTTTTGTTGGTCCAGAAAAGAAAGATTATTGCTTGACTCAGTTTTTTTTGTTGTTTTTTTATGTCACTTTCTACTTTTTGGTTAATGTATTTTTTTTTTTTTTTTTTTTTTTCAATACCATTAACCCAGGAACTTATCAAAATGTGATAAACAATGTAGGGGTGCATAATTATTTACTTTCATTGCTAAGAAAAGCTATAAAATAATTTTAAAAAAAACAAACTCAACATCAAATTATTCTTGAGTTATCCTGGGCATATGCTGTAATAGTAGCTTCATGATGTTTTAAGATACTAAAATCTTTTTCTCTTACAGTTTAAGGATTTGAAAAATGTCACAGGTTTCCTTTTGGGCATTTGAATTTATAGAAACAAAATTTATACAAAATCTTGCACATACTTGTATAGATCAAAAGGAAGTTTATAAATTTTCTGTGTTTTCTAAAATCACACAAAGTAATGTCAACTTGTTAATTTGTTATATAATCACAATTTTCTTTTCCAAAATATAAAAGCTAGTTGGCTTGAAAGACAGCCTCCAAATAATTGGTTGTAAAATATAAAACACAATGTGACTTTTATTGATCAGACAAAAACATTCCTTTCTCACTAAGGATATATTTCATTGTTATAGTAACAAGAAGGCATTTGAGGCCAATAACTGAACTTACCTCATGTTCTTGTAACAACAAAGTTTTCATGTTTCAGTTGAATATCTGATTGCCATGTAACCCATTTTGTAAAACAATTTGAAAAAAAAAGTTCTGATACCAAAAAGGAAATCTAGGTGTGTAATATAGAAATAAAACTTATTTTAAGGTGCATCCCCAAATTCATGAAATTTGTACAGTAAACAAAATGCAGTATGGACTTTTGCCAATATTTGTTAGCTAACAGCGAAAAGCAGATAAGGACTACTTTCAATTAAACAGGGTTGTTGGAGTAAAAACATTTTATAGCTTACCTTGGACCAAAGTTGAACATAGCAAAGGCAGAAGAGAAATGGATTTTAGAAAGATTGTGTTGCACCATTATATTCAGCATTTAAGATCTTAGGCTTGAACACTAACCAATGTTTTAAGGAAGCTGTAACAATATAATAATTTATTGTGTGTGCATATAAATAAAAGGTTAATGGTCTGAGTTGAATCCGACCAGGAAACAGTAGTGATCAATAAAAATTAAAATAAAAATGACATGTAGAGCTTTTAACTTTAAAACTTAGGAGGTCAGTCGAATCGGCTACCTTGGTTTCAATCTTACAGTATCCTCAGGTGATTTTTATCAAATGACCTCACAATGCTTTATTTAAAAAAAAACAAAAAACTAATGAACGCTATATTATTTAAAAAAATAAATAAACAAACAACCGGCCAAATGCACAGTGTTGGGTATGATAGAAAGGGAGGAGACGGAACGAGAAGAAGTGGGAAGAAAAGCAAGGGTATTATAAATTTATTGGGGGGGGGGGGGTAATTGAAATCTTTTTTTTTTTTTTTTCCAGCCTCATATGTGCTTAAGAGTAATTTTTTTAGTATGTATGCAAGGACTTCAGATTTCTGCTTCAAAAGGTTCTTTGGATCCAGAAATATCATTCAGGTTAAAATACATAAGGATACCATCAGGTTGAAATCAAGGTAGCAGATTTTTAAAGTTTTATATATATATATATATATATATATATATATATATATATATATATATATATGTCACTTAGCTAACTGGTGTTACCTTCAGCATCCCAACTAGTTTCATAAATGGACCCTCCAGCAATCACTCTGTCCACTTGTCTGGAGATATATTTATATTTGAGATCCTATATCTGTAAAAAGTCAATATGAATAAAGAGAAAAGGAAAACTTGTGAGTCAACGCCTTTGTCCACTGCATTTGCATTGATGAAGTCCCACAGAGGTTGGAACACATTGACAAAGATAAGCTTTATTTTTGTCATATATATATATATATATATATATATATATATATATATATATATATATATATATGTGTGTGTGTATTTAGGCAGAAATCCCTCTTTTATACAAGTTTCATTAAAAATAACTGACAAAGTACTGTAGTTTGTTATATATATATATATATAAAAATTTTTTGTTGCCTGGACAAGTAGTCAAAATCAATTATCACATCAGAATTCATTTTGGGATCTCTTTTTGTTTGGAGCCAGAACTTTTCATTGCTCCATCATAATATATCTATGTATAATATATTTTATCAGATCTGTTTTGAGAATTTTCATTCAGATAACAATGGTATAACAAGTCTTTCATAAAAAATGTTCTGAACACCACCTTTATTCTAACTCGTCCAGACATGCACAATAGGATTTGTGTCAGGAAACTAATTTGGCCATGAGTCACTTAATACTTTTTGCACCTGCCATTTTCCAACAAGTTTGTTGGTGAATATTGACAGGAGACCCTCCCACTGAATGGACATAAACTTTTTTTGAACTGATATTACTTCTGCACAATATAAATAATCTGCCATATTTGATTGTGACTTGCAGACAGTTCAAACCAAATTCTTGGCTTGATGGTTTCTATACCTAACTAAATAGCTTTTTATCAAAAGATGAAAGTTTGCCAAAACTCCAAAGATCTCTTCATCTCTATTGTCCACTTCTGAAGCTAAAGTGGCTTTTTGTAAATTCTGTCATGTAATTTTAATTACATGACAAAATTCTTAACAGCTGTATTGCCATTAAGTTAATTCTGATATGCACTGTAACATAGTGACAACTATAAGTGATGTCTGAAAGATAAGGTACAAACATTAATTCAACATTATTATTATACAAATAAAGTACTTATTATACTTATTATTTATTATAGTAGTATGCTACGTTTTCACATAGCTGTCATTGAGATGTATCAGTGCATAAGCATGTGGCAACAAACAACTGGAGCCACCCTTGCACTTAAACAACATTGTCATTTGTGTCTAACTGTTTTCTGGATAAATGTTACTGGAGACTAAGACAATTGTCCAAACTTTGTTCAAATTATGTGATCAAACATCCAGGTCATATTAGTGGAGTGACTCTTTTGTCATGTTGATCCTGTGTTGGATGTTGTCATGGAACCAAATCAGGTAATATTTTCTGATATTGCAATCAAATTCTCAATTTTATGGACCATTGATTTCAGAAGATGAGGTTCCATAGCCATATCATAATAAATAGATCTTGATATGGCTGTAGAATTTTTATCTGGGGGGGGGGGGAATTTTGCATATTTTATATATATATATATATATACACACATTTATATTATGTTTAACGTTCTTTTTATAGATACAAGTATTTAAGCAAATGCTCTGTTTTATAATAAACAGTATTAAATAAAATTTACTGGCCTGAATGTTCGAGAAATTTTCGTTCTCCGACAGGAATCGAACCTGTATCCTATACGGAACCATCATTTCGCGTGATGTGCCTTAACCTTTCGGCCACAGAGCAGCGTCTGGTTAGCAAGGTCGATTTTACTATCTTTAAACTTAAATCTTCCATGAATCTCTTCTATTCATATCTGCTCTAGCGTATCAAATGTAAACAAATGACGTGATATATATTTTGAATTGGACATAGTCCGACAATTTATTTAAAGACATTTATATTATGTTTAACATTCTTTTTATAGATACAAGTATTTAAGCAAATGCTCTGTTTTATAATAAACAGTATTAAATAACATTTACCGGCCCGAATGTCCGAGAAATTTTCATAGAAAATTTTCGCTCTCTGACAGGAATCGAACCTGTATCCTATACGGAACCATCATTTCGCGTGATGTGCCTTAACCTTTCGGCCACAGAGCAGCGTCTGGTTAGCAAGGTCGATTTTACTATCTTTAAACTTAATACGCTAGAGCAGATATGAATAGAAGAGATTCATGGAAGATTTAAGTTTAAAGATAGTAAAATCGACCTTGCTAACCAGACGCTCATCTGTGGCCGAAAGGTTAAGGCACATCACGCGAAATGATGGTTCCGTATAGGATACAGGTTCGATTCCTGTCGGAGAGCGAAAATTTTCTATGAAAATTTCTCAGACATCCAGGCCGGTAAATGTTATTTAATACTGTTTATTATAAAACAGAGCATTTGCTTAAATACTTGTATCTATAAAAAGAACGTTAAACATAATATAAATGTCTTTAAATAAATTGTCGGACTATGTCCAATTCAAATATATATATATATATACACATGCCTGATTGAATAAATGACAAACATTATGTCTGCTTATTTTTATCTTATTCCTTTTCATACTCACAAATATTTTTCTATATATTACAATTAAATAAGGCAAGAAATGTGCTGTAACAATGAGAATCACTTTTATTTCCTAAGTACACTCCATCTCTTTCTGAGATCCTCATCAGGGGTGCAACTGGTAGGGCAAAAAACTATAGCTATCTTTTTTTTTTTTCTTTTTTCCTTACTAGTTGCACTCCTGATGATCTCAAAAAGACATGAAAAGTACTTGGGGAGTAAGTGATTATCAGTGCATTTCTTGCCTTATTTAATTGTATTATATGGAAAAATATTCAGAAATATGAAAGGATTATGCTCAAAATAAGCAGGCATAATATTTGTAATTTATTCAATCAGACATTCCTAAAAGAGAATTTGCTTCCTAAACACACACACACACACTCTATCTATCTATCTATCTATATATATGTCTCTTTTTGTAAATGCCAAATAAATGTAATTGTTAGTATTATATGTAATAAGGTTATAGAAGCTTAATGACTTTTATTTTCTTTTTTCTCAGGTAAGTTTGTCTTTTGTGGTATTTTGAAACTCTTAATATCATAATCAATTATTATTCTCTTGTTTTAATTTTACTTTTTTACAGTACCCCACCACCCTAACAACACTGTGCTTTTAGTAGCAAGCATGAATAAGGACATTTCTTCACCCACTGAAACCGGGTTTCATTCGACAGGTCAGTATTCAAATTAAGATTTTTTAAAATTCTACTTGAATGCAACCCAAAACATGATGTTCACAAAAAAACTTAAATATTTGATTGTTACCTTATTCCAAATACTCATACTGATCTATAACATTATTACAGATTCTTACTTGAGATTGGGATTTTTATTTCTTGTGATTTAATCTGATTTATTGGATCCTAGCAAAATGGTGGACATTTCAATAGTTTATTGAACTTAAATTATTAGTGGCTTGCATGATTGGTACACTCTGAATATGCTCAAATAAACTGCGAAGCTGGTGAAAATAAAAGCTTTTTTTTTCCTTTCACAGTTTGAAGTGATGTAATTTATCAGCTGGCCGGAAAATGCAACCACATTTGACCCATTCTTGACTTTCTCTTAACCTTTTGCTTGATTTCAGAACAAGTCTAACAAATGTTTATTCAGGATGATACAATAGCATTATTTAAAATATATATATATAATTTGCTACTCTGACATTGTTTATGGGAAGGCCTTAGCTTTGCATAAAAATAAATATTTATCCCATATTTTTTAACTTACCTTCTTTCTAAGAAAGTAAAACCTCTTTACATATTTTAATCAAATTTTCTTGTTTATATTGAATGACACACATATATATATGTGTGTGTTAAATGCAGGATCATTGTTGTTGGTTTCAGTTTTGCTGGGAATGACTGCTAAACTCCTCCCTCCCCAAATTTATAGATAAATCATAGCTGCATGCTGGGATTTTTTTTTTCTAGCCACTTTTCTAGACAGACCACTTTTAAGCCTCATCTGCTATATTCTTGTCTTGAAGACAGAACACTACAATTACTTGAGCTTGTCTGTTCTGTGTTAACACCATTTTTCCTTTGTTAACATTTTGCCTTATTACTGTTGCTTTGCCTACTTTTGTCTTTGTGTGTATGTGTGTGATATATATATATATATATATAATATGATTTAAACATTTTTAGTATATGACCCATTTATTTATTAGACATTATATTTATTCATTTACATCTACTGGCTTAAATATTTGAGAAATCTTATTAGAAAAATATGTGCTCTCTGGCATTCCCTAGAGGAAACTGCCATTAGATCTGACGTGCTTTGACTTCTCAGCTACAGAATGCCAAGCAAAGCCCAAATAATACTTTTACACAGATATTTCCCCAACTCTCAAAATATACATCTCAACTCAATTTTGTACCTTAATGTAAAGAAAGCATTTTAGGAATGGGTTTTTCATTTATTAATCCATGTTTTATTACTTGAACATTATTTTTAGTGGATTTGCTTATTTGCTGCAAAACACTTATTGATTAATAGAATTTCTTGAATATTCAGGCTATTTATATAAATAAATATACTGTTTAATATATAAACAGATTTGAACAAATAAACAAATTTGAACACTTGCCTTTTAAGCTAAACCTTTGTTATTTTAAGTTGAAATGAAGGTTGCAAGAGAAGACAACTATTGACTGGAATGTGAATTTTTTTCTTTCAGATTTAAATTTGGTCATTGGCTGTGTATTTGTATTTGCCATTGCTTTTCTCAGTGTAATTGTATTTGCCATCTACAGATATCAAGTGTGAGTATCAAAAGCTTTACAAAGTTGTGAAATAATCAAAGAAACCCTAAAATGTCTTGCTTAAACAATATGATCATTTGCTCTAGATTTACTAATTAAACAATGAAACTAATCAAGTGAATTCACTCCTCATGGACTTTCTTAAAACTAGCTTTATATTCAATGAATAACAATCAATACTTTAAAATAGTCCTTGTTAAAGTCCTTAAATAACATTATTTATAAATGACTGATCTCTATTTTTTTATGTGTTACTATAATTTTTTTTTTTTTTACTTCCATGTTATTTATTTTTTGTCTCTAACTTCAGACGCAAGAAAGCTGAATACCAAAGAGCAGCCAAAATTCAAGTGTCATCCACTCGAAATGCAGGTGTGTACATGGACTTGGCTATGGAATCACCTATCTCTAAATCCAACCTACCCATCAGTGTTCCTATATATAACTCTATGAAGAAACGACAGGATCAGTACACCTTCATTTCAGATGATGAGTTGGACCTGTAAAAGGAATATTTTAACCATTTTGACTACTTCCATTTCTGGAAAAAGAGTTGAAAGAAAAATCTATAATTTTCATTTCTCCCTTAATTTCTTTTTAAAAACATTTTGACTTCTGAATTTGTAAATCATTTTTTTAGAAGAATTCATCAATACTCTTTCTAAAAAAAACCTTTTGTACATTTACTTGGGTTGGACACTATATTCTCAAGTTAGTATTATCTTTGGCAAATCTATTTTCACAAGGCTTGAAATTTGAACAAAATTTCCTTTCATATTTTTTAATTGAATATTTTAACTGATAGAGAAATTTGCCAAAAACATGGTAAATTCCCTCCATTAGAACTGAACTTATTTTTCATCATCTTATTGCAATCACTTTTGGTTGAAATTTTCTTTGCATTCCAAACAGAATTTTCCAATCATGATGTTCATTTAATGATTTTCTTTATTTTTTAAAAACTAAACTGCTGTGGAATATCTGCCTTAGTCCATATAAACTGGAAAATAAAAACGATGTATATATTTGAAAATTCCTTCATAAATGTTCATATTGATGTTCTCTTATCTAAAATTCTATTTAACATTAAAAATTGAAATATCTAAAGTTTGGAATTTTATTCACCCTTGTACGACTATTTCTGTCTGAATTTCTGGGATGGGAAGTTTGAACATATTTAAAAAATATTTACATAAATAGTTTTATTGAATATGATTTTCAAAATTTTTGAGGTCTTAGATGGTATGTGTATTGCAGGTAGCATCCTTTAAACAAAAAGTGTTTGTACACTGATACAAAATGAGACAATCCTAGAAACCCCTGAACTGCATGGTTTCTATTAGTTTCCTTTTCATCAAATAGAGAACTTGTCACTCTTATTTAAAGACCTGTTTGTTGATGACTGCATTGCATATGGACAGTGGTCAGGTTTAATTCATATATTCCATCCAACTGAAATTTGGTTACAGACTGTTTGCCATTTCCTTGTTGAGTTCATCATGATAGTTTTACTTGAAACTTTTGTATAGGATGAGCAAGTGTTTCCACCCATGAGATATTAGGAGAAAATGGAAGAAAATGTTTATTACATACATAGCTCTTTTTTTGTTTCCTTTTTTTTTCTTTGTTGAGGCATGACTAGGATTAATGCAAGGAGGGTCCTGTCTGACAGGATTTGTCATAATGACTTAAGGCAAAGTTTTACAAGGCTTGGTGTAGTACAAGTCCACCATATTTTTATCAAGACACTATCTCTAGGAAGGTTGGTATTCAGGGCTTGAGACTGCACCCTAGGCTTATATATATATATATATATATATATAAGCTCATCCACCCTTTGACAGGCCTTGCTTTTCATCCTATGCCACTCTCCTCACCAGCAGAAAAGCTAGTAAGGAAGCTGATTTAGATGCCAACCTCTTGTCCATATTATTGCACAGAATAAAACAAATAGTGTTTGAAAGTACACACTAAGACATTAGTGTTATTGAGAGAATACTTCCAGTAAACCCACCAGACAGTAATTAATTTCAATCTTTGGAACCTGCAAAGGGTTGACAAGCCATAGAAAATGAAAATCCCTCAATCAATAAATTCAACCTTTGAGAATTCATTTTGCATAACACTTGTCTCATATTTATTCTATAATTCAACTTTAAGAAAAGTGACTTAATCTGTCAGATTAAGAATTATTTAATCAATCTCATTAGATTTAAGCTCAAGACTTATGAAAACATAAAAATTTTCATGCCTAAGGTAATTGGTCTATTTATATAATTTCAACCGAAGAATACCACCTGTAATTCTGCGTCTATTTTAAGCATTCAGGTTTGTTTGTTCCCACCTACTCCTCATCTCCTGTAGAGAAAAGGAATTCTATAAAAAAAAAAATTGTCTCATCTAATATTGCTTCTACCAGTGCCTTTAAAAGTTAAATTGAAGACATTTGTAATGGTACTTAATGCCGCAGCTGAAATCAACATATTTTATAAGATTTCAATCTATATTGAATATTCATTGATTCGGCACATATAGTTAACATTGATAAAATATTACCTCTGTCAAATCATGCCTGCATGCACACACAAGCTGATAGACATAAATTTTATTAAAAAAAAAAAAAAATCAAGGATGCTTTTTTTTTTCTTTTTCTTTTTTGTTCAATTTGATAAAATCTCTTAATATCAAAATTACTGTAACATATATGTATATTCTATAATAAAATCAGATTAGCATTTAATGTCCAATTTTTTGACTGTTTTATCTTACACCCCCCCCCCCCCCCCAGACACACACACGTTAATCAGTAATTCCAAATTCTCATGTCAAACTGGTTGGTATACAAGATACCAGTTTAGGCTTGCTTTTTGTAAATACAAACACACCCTTCAGATATAAGGACAAGGTCAAATATTCTTTCTGGCTAGAAATAGTGTTCTTGAGAAGATAAACCATGTCACTTAATGCTATCCAAAACATTTGTTGGTGAAAATGAATTTAAATGGAAAATGGGCAAAGTATTTTTATGTGTAAATGAAAGATGTAAATCATGTTTACAGTGAAGGGAATTTGTTTTTTTTTCTCTCTAATGACAAGAATAGACATCATATTTTATGAACTTGTCTCATGTTTTACATTTTGATATTTCTAATGTTTTGTAAGTTGTTAAAATTATTTACATAAATAAAATTTTGAATTTTTAAAGTTTCCTTGTATTTTTGTGCTAAAATGAAAATAGAATTTCGAATTACAAAGTACCATATATACTAGTGTATATGTTGACTTCATGTAGTGCGATCACTTTTGCATGAATCTTAACCCCTTCAGAAAAAAAACTTACCTGTGTATAGCCACTGAAAATGCATAATTTTTAATCTCTTCAAAAAAAAAATGTTTATATAAAGCAACCCTATTTTAGGCATAAAAAATGATCATAAAAACTTGCACAATATTCTGTGTGTGTGTATATATATTTATATAGTAGTTGTTTATGTATTCATTCATTTTTTTTGTTCTATTGACCAGTTTTAAAATACAAAATTAATAACTAATTTCTATTGATGTTATAGAAACCAACAGAGCTCCTAGCGTGACTTTTTTTTTATAAAGTTTCTATTTAAATCACTTAAATTGCTCTCTCAAAATTATAACCTGTAGTTTCAATAAATGAACACTATAAATTTACTGCTGCAGCAATTGGTGCTTTCAACATAGTATATAAATATCTCTTACAAAAAAACTGTGACAAGTCTGCACTTAAATTTTATTGACATTAGTATGTATTAAATTATACATCTTTGCCTTGTAATAATTGATGTTCAATAACTTCGTTATGGCTTGCCTATCCCCAACCTAATGTCTTTACAACCATGTCCTGAGATGGAATTACTATTCTAATACAGTATTCGATTAAAAATATTGAGATAAAAAATATTAAATGAAAGCAGAAATAAAGAGACCAGTGGATTCCTGAATTTGGTGACAGTAATTGTGAGTTCAATCTCTGGGCCTGACAGTATGTACTTGGACACTGTGGAAATGTGGTAAGCAATAACAAAGCAGTACTAAAATCAGAACAAGACATTCCTGGCAATGGGATGTGGGAAAACTACCCCCATATTTTAAATAGTCAGTCAGTCTAAGTGTTCCAGACGTTTTAAGATAATATGTGATTTTGAAAGCCTTAAGATAAAAGGACACATACTCTTCCCTATATAGAAAATTGATAATACAATGACTACTGTCTTAAAAACACATTGTATACAAATGAAATAAATCTGCTAGCTGTAAAAAAGCCAAGCATTTTAATGTTGCTTGAATTTATCATAGTAAATGTAATGATTAACAGATTACAGTCCACCAAAAGGTTTTTTTTTCTTAAAACAAAACCAATTTCATTAATATGAAGCTACAACTCTATGTAGTTTTTAGAAGCGTAAGACAATTTGATGTTTAAATTTTCTACCATTCTACATTGTGGAAATTCTAAAGCAGAACTCAATTTCAATTCATTCAGAAGTGATGTATCTTATTTATATATCTTTGCTCTTAAAGACTAAATTCTAGTCAAAATATATTTGTTCTGAAACCTGCTTTCCCTCTGAATAAATACCAATTATGTCTGAGCATTTCAAATAGTTGGAATATTTTGTACATACAAAAGAATAGCATTGTAATTGGCATTTGCTTATAAAATAACTGCAGGATTATTCAGAATATGTGAAATTGGTTTTCTTAGGCTAGGCTAACTGAACATATATTACATGAACACATCCAGACATATTAATTTTTTTTTAAATCCGGTTTAGTGTAGCATTTGGAGTTTACAAAACAAATTGAAAAATCCACTAGATGACATTTGTCAAATTAAAAAGAAAAAATACTTTGCTTTGATCTTCATTATTTGAAGTAATTTTTAGGATCTCTCCTGATTTCTATATAAATTTTAGTCAAGTTACATGCAGACCAACTTGAAAATGTGCATTTTATTTTTTACTAGATGATTGATTTTTTTTTTTGTTTTTTTTTGTTGTTGTTTCTTATATAAAAACAAAAGTGAAGCAATATTTCAAGTTTGTTTTATTTATAAATGGCTAATGCACTCAGCGCCTGAATGGAATGTTACAAAAATTCAATTATGTACATGATTTTTGCTGGTAAAGTTAGAGATGTTTAAAACAGGATCTCTCAAGTAGACAGGAATGAGTTCACTGGAAGTGTGACCCTCATAGTCAACAAAGCTTTCTCCAGTTGAGTTGCTGAGATCAGCCATTTTCATCATGTCACTTCTACAGCAATTCAATTTTCAACAGCATAAAATCAGGATGTATACTGCATGACAGTCTGAAGATTAAAAAAAATTCACTTGGTTTTAGAATCTTACTTATAAGTAATTAAAGAAATATACAATGGACAACACAAATATGGTGTAAGCTTTTTTCCTATAATTTAACATAAATGTAAGCAAATAAATATCTTCCTCACAGCTGACAAAGAATAATTTTATGAACTTTGACATCTGAGAGTTTCTGTAATGGCCATTGAAAAGAACTCACTTCTCCTGATAATGTCTAGTAAAAAGTTCTTGTGGATCTTTTCAGATTTTTCTAAAAAAAACATTCAGACATGACAGAAAATGTCAATATTTATTACATTATAGGACAATGGAAAGGGCAAATTGTTTAAGTGTTGCTTTTACTTCAATAACAGAGAAATTTCTAAAAGCCATCTTGAAGTTTATGGGATTATCCTGACCTACCAAAATGGTAGGCTTTGGGGAGTCTGAATTCAGGGTTTGGACTGATCACAGTGCATCTACAACTCTCCAAGTATATAAACATTTTTATATCATCTAAAGTGAATGTGGTAAAAAGAAACTTATTTAAGATGGCTCCCTCTATGTGAAGCAGAAGGAACTGGCAAATAGTGTTATATCTTATATATAACTTATGTCTGGTGGGCAGTTGTCCTATGGGGGCATTTGTCTGAGGGAAGTCCTCCTGATACCCATTCAGTATCTTATGAACAAAAACCAATACTCTTCTTTTATGTGCCCTGTCCTTTGTGGGGTAATGGGTAGTGGCTCAGATTGAGGAACTGGAAAGCTAAGTTCAAATTCTTGTCAAGCCCATTACACTCACTGATGTACTAATACCTCCAAAAAACTCCAACTATGGGAAAATAGAAGGACAGATTGGGTTCTTGAGCCTTGGTTGGCAGCCAGTCTAGAAGAAAAACCTTGAATTCAAACCAGTCTGGAACTGCTTGGATCGCACTATACTAAAGTGTGTGTATATGTGCAGCTAGGGACGGCTTGTGAATCCAAATTCCCAATGAAACTCCCACTATGAATGTCCATGTCCTTCAGAATACAATAAATTCATTTGACAGAGCCAGCTCAACCAATCCGGGGTGAATGCCGCATCAAGTACAAGTCCTTTCAGGATAGCATACAAATGATCACAGCTTTCCACAACTTCCTATGTTTTGTGGCTCTAAATAACTTAACCTTTTATTATCCATTCATTCAAACTCACTAATAGTAAGGATACAGAGAACATTATACCAAGTCAGTTCTTAAATTCCATTAAAGACAAGAATGCAGTTATCAAGAGAAACAAGTCTTTGGTATGTTATTAAAGAGCAGAGCAGATTTGGAGTCTCTAGAAAATTCTCTTACAATGTTAATATTAGGTCAAAACAAAAGTACATAGCATAGTAATCCAAAAGTGCAAAGTCAGGTGAGTACTGGTTTGATTTTGCAGAAGGAGCTTGTAATGCATTTCCAAAATCATCAGATACACAGCATCCACATGCCACCTGGCTTTTCATTTTCTCCAGGACCTTTTCCACTCCACATTTTTCATTATCCGTTATTGTTCTTTTCAAAAATATGTTGTGTTTGCGAAAAGAATCATAGATGAAAATGTAATCTATTAGATTTGTTTTCATTAAATCGTCAGGCAACCAAAACATCATCGCAATTCATGTATCCGAGTGTTTTCAAACATCTTACAACGCTTATATGCGGTATGTAGAGTAACTTTGCAATGTCCTCTATCATGTAACCTGGATTATTTTTAATCAGCATTTCAATTTAGTCATCACCAATGACTGAAGGCCTGCCAGAATGTCCTCAGTCTTCCAAATCAAAACTTTCACTTCTAAACGTACTTACGAACAATACTATCAGCTATGGCACCATTTCTATAAATGGCAAATATTGATTTTGCTCTTTGTACTGTGTTTTTTTTCCTTTCTGGAAATAAAAGACTATCAGATGACAAAAATGTATCTCATTTTCTTCCATTTTCCCTTTTAACATAAAAACATTTAAAATTCACAACCCGCACCTGGATCATATAGAAGGACACATTGAAATGTCTCCTTTCAGAATATGTACATATGTCATAAATTTCAGTCATGTGTGAAACAAAATTATGCTTTCTAATATCACCTATTGAAAAATACTACAAACTTTTTTTTTGTTCCTACCCAATTTATGCAAAAACGATAAAATAACTATATCTTATAAATGAGTATCAAAACTCAATAGTGAGCTTAATTCCTGGCAATGATCTTCTTATCATTGTTTATAAGATAGACAAAATGGTTATTTACTTTCCAATCATAAAATTAAGGTACTTATCACTTTACTATTATTGTCTTTACTAAATTTCATGAGAAACAAACTGAGTGATTTACCTTGTTTGCAGCTTCCAAGGATTTGATGAGTGTCTTCAGGTCCTCACTTGTTAATTCAATTGAAGTCTTTGTGTTTTGGTCATTATTGTTGATTTCAAAGTCCAGGTTGCAAAGTGGCTCCTGTACTAAACCAAGTTTATCACTTGACATCACCAACTAAAATAGAGAAGGATTAAAAAAATTTTGAATGTTTGTATTTAACAGAAGACAAAGTTTATTGGCTATGGTGAATATTATTAGTGATTCTTTTAAAAATGTATTTTAAAGTTCTCAAATTATACAAGATAAAGACATTTTCGTCTTTGAAGTATTTTACTTATTGTGATTAAAAAAATGAAATTATATTCAAAATGCTATAATGCAACTCAATATAAGTTCAGGAAATTATTACATACTATGATTTATTTTTATTCTTTTTAATGAACTGTTCCTTTATGACATGGGTGATCAAGGCACTTTACAGTTTCTTCTTCTTTCCCAAACACTAATCACAAAATTAACACAAAAGTTTATATCATTATTAATCCAAAACTGGACTTATCTTAGCAAATAAAAATTACCATTTACTAAAAGTAAATGCATCTTTGTTTCTTTTACTGAAAATGTCCATTAAGGAAATGAAATCAAGTCAACAAAAATGTCAGCAGACATATAGCTAAATTTATAATAAACAATAAACCCAATTTAAAAATTGTATCCAAAATTTGCAAATCCACAGGTAAACGAGGGAAGAATTACATGCATCAGTGACAATACAGTAATAAATGAGATAACATTGTAACATAATTAGAAAGCAAATGCATATTTATAATACATATTTTTTACAATATTTACTTTGTACAAGGCCCAAGAGCCAAAGTAGAAAGTTACAGAGATTAAGATTGTAGTAATTGAGGAAACATCCTCTTGGGAGTCAGTTCCACAAAACAGAAGTTTGTAGGAAGCTTCTGCTCAAGAACTTACACATTTACCTTACATATAAGGAATTAATATATAATTATATATTTACCTTACATATAAAGAATTAATATATAATTATATATTTACCTTACATATAAAGAATTAATATATAATTATATATTTACCTTACATATAAGGAATTAATATATAATTATATATTTACCTTACATATAAGGAATTAATATATAATTATATATTTACCTTACATATAAGGAATTAATATATAATTATATATTTACCTTACATATAAGGAATTAATATATAATTATATATTTACCTTACATATAAGGAATTAATATATAATTATATATTTACCTTACATATAAAGAATTAATATATAATTATATATTTACCTTACATATAAGGAATTAATATCAAATTTGATAATTAGATGAAATATCTGCAAAATATTAAGTTATTTATAGTCGTTAAAACAGTTAAATCTGATTATTCCTATTTTGTACAGAAATTTATATATAAATTTACACACCTAAAAATAGTTTTGCTTTTTATAAAATATTTTACATAGATTGCTTCCCTTGAATAAGGAAACGTATATAAATGAAAAAGGTTTTTCCAAAATCACTCTTAAATTAACATAAAAGCAGTAAATTTTAAAATTTACCAATAATAAAATATAAGAAACATGTATTTAATATATATGCATCATCAGGCATGTGGCCAAGTGGTTAAAATGTTTGCCTTCCAACCATGAGACCAACGGTTGAATCTCCACAGGGTTGATTTATCAGGAAGATGACTTCTTGATGTGATCCCAGCAAGCAACACCATTGGAAAATGCCTTAAAACCACACCCCACAGGTTGATCCCAGCCTTGGGATTGAAATTAGGTAGATGGAATTGTTCGCTAGCATGAAAATACAAGTCATCATGACCGAAAGTTTGAGTGCACTGGTCTTGATCAAATTGTTGATCATGCCAGGTATGATCTCTCTTAGATGTAACCAAGTTCTGCTCAGCATAGTTGCAGTATAACATTGAATACAAAATGTGCCTGAGCAGGTATCTGCACCAGGGACTGTCTAGCTGCCCTAACAGACAGACATACTACTGAGATATAAACAACCATTAATCTCTGGAAAAAATGGTTTTCCAAAATACTAACACGAGAAATCAAACAAAAAAACTAAAACATGAAAGAATTTACATACATTAACCTTCCAGTCAAAATTGACCAGTTTCCTTTGTGAAACAGCAGTTGTCTTAGCAAGTGCATGTTTCCTTATGTCTTCGCAGCGACTGTTAATCACATGATAGATTTCTTCTTTGTAAGTATCTGGCAATACATCCCCTAAACAAGAGAAAACCTAAAACAAGAAAAAAAATGCCTTTGTTACACACATTCTTTGTTATATACTGAAAAAGAAGGAAAACACATGATATTTGATGACATAAAGGATATACCGGCAAATTAGACAGACTCCTATTTCAACAGAAAAGGTTTTATTGCATTTAACCATGCGCTGTTTAAGGCAAACTATCAATACATTTTTACTGATAGCATTATTAGTTATAGTAGAAAACATTCAGTTACGTGCCATGCATGATACACGCTTAGACGATTATGTATCTTTCGATACATGACTGACGAGGCAGATTTTTTCCACAGTAGGTTACCACTTCTTTCTGTGGTAGACCAATTGCCATCCAAGTCTGTCCTGCTATTTACCCATAGCTGGGGTAGGGTGGAGAAGCAAGCTAGCAGTAGAGCTGAACACAAGGCAAGTAATCCTAATATAAACCCAGCCAAATCCTTAATTAGCCACTTCATATGAGGGACATATTTCTTTTCTGTAACTTTAATGTTATATTTCCCATACTACTGTTTATCACAGCCACTATTTACTTTCAGTTGCATCTCTTTCTTTTGTCGTTTCCAGCTGATTAATGAAATTTTGAGGAAAATTTAGGTATGATGAAACATCTAGTACTGAAAATGTTATCACAATTCCTTTTTATAGTACTGGTGGTAATTATAATAATATTGCTTGGGCAAATAATGTTTTTATGGAGTTCAGATAGGCAGAAGTGACTATCTGAGGTAAAATTATAACCTATGGTAGTGGGCATTTGGAATAAAGTTTTAGCCTATGAGAGGCCACAACTTCACATAGAAGACACAGGGCAAATTTTTAAGCCACTATTTTTCGGAAAAAAGCACATCTTATATACATTCAAATACAGCAATAAAGAAAATTAAACTCCATAAAGAACTGAAATTATTCAATAACTAGATATTTATTAAATAAAACCAACAAAAAATAAGTTTATTGGGAAATTTAAATTACAAACCAGCTAAGAAATTATGTCAGCAGAAATGTTGTAAATACAATATAATTGAAGCACTGACAAACCTTTCTTTAATCCATTCCAAAAATTACACTGGCTCTCAAAAATTGGCTCTTGGAATAAAACCATGCATTCTAAGCTAAATTCTGCTTATTTCAAATCCTTATTCAGACAAGATCACCGAAATAACAAATGAAATCTACAACAGCAGGGATATACCAGAAAACCTCAACAGATCTATCTTCATAGCTATGCCTAAGAAACCAGGCGCAAACGAATGTGAACTCCACCGAACAATAAGCCTAACGAGCCACGTGACAAAAAAACTCATCATCCCTATTCTGATGAATTGAGTGCACAGCAGAATCAGGCCAGAGATAGAACAAGAACGGTGCAGGTTCATTAAAGATACCAGAACAAGGAACGCGATATTCATGCTCAGAATGTTATCAGAAAGAGCAATACAGATGCAGAAGGACGTGTACCTATGTTTCATAGACTATGCAAAGGCTTTCGACAAAGTATGCCACAAGGATCTGCTGGAACTGCTCAGCAACCTTGATATATTTGGGAAAGATATCAGAATAATCAAGAACCTCTACTGGCAGTAAATGGCCTGCATACGCATAGAGAATGAGTTTAGCGAATATACAAAAATAGAAAGGAGCATAAGGCAAGGATGCGTCTTCTCACCAGACTTATTCACCCTATACAGCAAGGCAATTCTGAGAGAATTAGAAATCCTACCAGAATTCATCATTGGCAGCCACAATCTTAACAACATAAGATATGCAGATGAGATGACACAGTACTGATAGCAGACACAGAAAAGAAATTACAAAATCTCCTACAGAAGGCAGCAAAGGAGAGTGTGAAGAAGGGACTAAGCATAAATTACAAGAAGAAAGAATGCATGGTCATCAGTAAGAAGATGAGCCTGAAATGCAATTTGCAGGTTAAGAACACTAGAATCAAGCAGACGCAGAAGTTTAAATATCTCAGAAGCATCTTGACAGTGGATGGCAAGTGCGACACTGAGATCCATTCCAAAAGCTGGGCAGAGTATTGCGAGACAGGAGGATTTCTTTGGTAACAAAGAAAAGAATACTGAGCTGTTACATGACATCTGTCCTTCTTTACACAGAAAATGTTGGAGGATTTCCTCAAAGATGAAGAAGAGACTCGAGGTGACAGACAGAGACATGGTTCTACAGAAGGATGCTAAGGATATCAAGAACCAAGCATGTGAGAAACAATGAGGTCTTAGAGAGTTTGCAAACAAGGAGGAGGCTTATACTTAACATCAGGAAGAGGCAGCTGAAGTTTCTGGGACACATAATGAGGAAGGAGGGCCTGGAGAATCTGATACTCACGGGTCGAATAGAGGGAAAGAGAGACAAGGGAAAACAATGCATGACATAGCTGGCAGGCTTAAACAAGTGGATGATAGAATGTGTTCTGAGGGAGGAAGCAGAAGGAAGGAACTTGTTGAGGGCTGAAAGGGATAGAGGGAGGTGGAGAGCCATGATCGCCTACATCCTGAAATGACATGGCACATGAAAAGAAAAAAGAAAGATTCAGAATTGTTATTTTATGTCAGGATTTTGCATTATAAGCATGTTACTAGATTGATATCTAGGTCCCACCCATTTACTGTTGAAATAGCTAAATGCAACCACCACTTCTACTCCAACAGATTTTTTTCTCACACTTCCCACCTGTGGAACTCCCTTCCATTTACTTGCTTCCCTGATAATTACAATCTTCAAAAATTGAAATGCAACGTCAATCACAATCTTCTATCTTCTTGAATCCTTTCTTTAATCCTCCCCTTTTCTCTCACTTTCACTCCCTGTAACCCCCCCCCCCTGCATACTAGTGGCATCTCTGCCTTGCTTGGGTGAAATAATTAAAAAAAAATCATATGATTAGAGGGACTTTGTGCAAAAAAAAACACAAACTAGAATTATCCTAATAGACAAGGGTTTTGAGATATTCATATAGCATATTTATGTTCAAGATATTGTATTAATAATATATTAGCATAACCATGTGAGCTGAAAGCATGGACTTCATTCGTATTAGTTGTAAAGAACTTCCTTGAGTCTTATAGAAGTGAAAACTGATTTAATAAACAACATAGTACCATTGTATCAAAGAATGAGATAGTGAATGTTTCTTAAAATGCATTCTCAACATTTTTTATAAATGATCTGAAAGTTGTAAGTGATAAGCATGGTGAAAGGTTTCACCATGACATATTTGAGATGGAATCAAAGTATCAAGTTTGGTTCAAATCAAACATGATGGATGATACTTACTAATTTCTATAATGGGAGACCATTGTTAAGCCCAAAAGCAAATATCTCATACATTACTGAAGATATCAGAAATAAAGCAAAATTTATTCAATTTCCAATTGACATTTAAATTTTCCTTGAATATAAATGTACTATTTACTAATGATTTACTTTGAACGAAATTATATGTTATTAATATCATACTTGTCTTCATTATAAATACGCTATATAGAATCGTTTGTCCCTACCCATGTTCATCTTTCACCCAGAATAACCAGTCAAGTTCCAATTATATAGAAATGATAGAATAAAAAAATGTCAGCCAAAATAGGCACTTGATTATGTGCTTATCTCAAAAACTTGACATGCTAGGATCGTTCTGAGTACAGATTTGGAATCGGCATACTCAATTCAGTTGAGTACAGTATCACTTATCTAAGTAGCAGGTAAAAGTTTATTTCTTTTTTATTATCTATTATTATAGAAACATCAAGCAATAATGATCCATGAAATAGGAACCAAGTCAAAGGAACTCATTTAACTTATTCATGCAAAAATGCTTTCAACCGATCACAACAGACTATAATATACACTAGTCCTTTTCCTCACACTTACCAGTTTTAAAACTGATTAAATTACAAAAGTGCAATGCTCTCCAAAGAACTGGATCACTAATGTTTTATACAATTCAAGTAGACAAGAAAACTGGAATAAATTATCTAATTCTATCCTGTTGTAAAAGATTTTTCCTTTCGTTTACTTTTCAGATGATGCTTTAATTCCTCAATATTCCTAAGTGATCATTTTTTTCTTATCTTTCATCAAAGGGTTAAACAATCAACATATTAAATAAAGTCATTCAGCAATAAAAAGGTGGCAAACATGGATAAACGGGCCTGCAATAAGACAGTGTCAAAAGGACTGCTTTTTCCCATGACACTGATTTTTTAACTACTTACACTCTTCAGCAAGGTTTGTTGTTTTAAAAAGAGATGATTAGAATTGTAATAAAACCTAAACATACGAAAATGAATTTATACATTTTCTTTGTTCTTGAGAACTGATAACAAAAATAATAAACACAATTTATTAGATTGTTTATTTATTCTATTTATTATATTACTTATTGGGATGATTGGCAAAAAATTGATTCAAACTTTATAAAACGGTAAATAATAAGGATTTCTTTATAGTTGGTTCACATATTTTAAAAATTTAGTAAACATTTATAAATCTACGAATAAAATTACTAAATGATAAATATTGCATTGCATTAGTTCTAATTGTATTAGTTTTTAGATGTAAATATAAAAATACTCTTATAAATAAACACTCAAATAAATAAATACTGATAATTAAATTTTTTTTGTAAATATTCAAGAAAAAAAATGTATAAATTCAGCATCATCATATTTTTACATTTTATTCCAATTTTAATCATAGCTTTTTAAAACAGTAAATATGGCCAAAGAGTGAAGATAGTTAAAAAAAGTGGTGTCATATGAAAAACCATCCTTTTCACACATTTTATAGCAGGTACATTTAAAGCACAAATGCACAAATCTAAAACAATTTAATGGCTAAATAAATTGTTTAACCAAAATTAAACCCAATCTTATATTATTTACTGACATGAAGTAACCTACAAAGATAAAGCAAAATGCTACAGAATTAGTTATGCATTGCTTGAACTAAACATATCTATCTCTACTGATGTGAATACTACTAGTTATTTTTCTTATGTTTCTAACATAGATATAAGTCTATGGTTATAAGTGATACGAACTAATGTCAAATCTATTAACAAGTACAAGATAACAAAAGCAATGTTATCTTAAAACAAAAACAATCAACCTATTTAATATTACAACTATATATTTCTTCTGTAAAGTTAAAATATTTGAACAATTTTTTAAAACAGATTTTCATAAATACATAATATTTATCATAATAATTGAAAAATTATAATTCATAAAAAATGTAAAATACTACCATAGAAAGAAAAATTCCTTTCAGACTGAATTAAAGAAAATTTGAAACAATTTAGGATAAAATAAATAATCGGAGTTGTCTACCCTTGAATAGAGAACAAGGTACAAAATTTTAGTCTCATAAGCCAAAAAATCAACATACCGTCTATTTCCGCGTATAAGACGAGCTTTAAATCCCCAAAAATCACCCTTAAAAATTGTGGGGCGTCTTATACTAGAATTCTAAAAAACAAACCTTAAATTCTGAGTGGTGTTTGTCAGTAGGCTAACTTTGGCTTTGGTGCGATAACCAATAATGTACATGAAAAGATTTACATTATCAAATAAACTGATAATGAAAGTAATAAAACCATTTTTACCTTATATATTACTGCCATAACTTCATACTAAATTGTCTATTCAAAGAATAATTCCCTATCAATGAAAGCCACTTGTATCCATGGAAGCTCAGCTGAGGAAATGTAAACATCAAGTTATGATTGCATTCTTCACAGCAACCTTTATCTTTCACTAAATTATGGCAATAATAACATTTAGAATAGAATAATAATCATTTCTCATTAAAAATTCATTACCATTTTGGTGTTAAATAATAACACAATTTAGAATTGTATACACCCTTTATTTTTCAAATAAAAATCCATTTACAGATGTTGAAAATGGAATGTACTATTATTGTACATTATCATACTGTTATTAGCAGTATTTTGTGATCGCCGATAAAGTATAAGTAAATGGCCGGCTGTTTGTAACTTGTTATATACCATACCTATGAACACTAATGGGTATGTCCCAATCCTCATAAGTACATTGGACACTATTGTAAGTGGGGGTAATATACTAAGTAGTCCACCACTTCACGCCACTGGTGAGTATTCTATTTTGTTGATGTTATAAAGATTACCATATCATTTCCAACTTACATTTTGGTTATTCCTCATTCAGTAACCCTTTCTAGGTTACAACATAACTGTTTAGATATAGGGAAAGAAGAAAAAATCAGTACTTGCAAGAGATCATGTGATGAAACAAACAAAACAATTGTTTTCCTTTTTAGGGGACATGTGTAGGAAAAACATGATATAGAATAGGTTTTGCTATTTTGAATTTCTAAGGATACAGTAAGTAACAACATTTCTATAACATGAGGTATATTTTTGTATTTTAATGGGAATGATTTAGATACAAAAATATGTACATTTATTATAAATATTCTAGTCAAATATGCAACTAAAAAGTCAGTTTTTGTTGTTTGATGGTATGATGAGCAAGTTTTAACTTCATTAATAAATTATGTTGCTGTAACAGATGTCACATTAACAAATATTTAAGAAAAAATATGAAAATATTTTTGTTTATAAAAAATGGAAAAAATAGGCAACATTTTCAACACATTATGCCTTTTTATTTTAAAAGTAAAAACATTACTCAAAAGATTTATACACTTTATGGATAAGGTACCGTAACTGATCAAACATATCAAAAGTAGTTTGTGAAGTTTCATAGAGATTTCTCATAAAACAGTACTCCATGGTTGGTTAGACTAACTGAAATTGAAAGTAGTCAATTCAAGACACTACTTGAGAATAATGATTACAGGATTATATCATTTTACAAAGAAGAATCTGCAATGTTATTGATCCTGATCTGGCATCTTGGAATTTTCCCACTGCTGTAACATAGCTTCCCTGTGATTTCCTATAAATATATTCATGGTAATTGTTCTGATGAGCTTTCCTCTTTGGTACCTTTACAAATTTAATCACAATATTAGATTGGTAGCTAATTCTCATCATTTTACAGTTGAAATTGCTAGATGTAACAGTAAGTTCTATGTTAAAAGCTTCTTCTATTGCAATTCTCACTTGTGGAATTCTTTTCCAACTTTTTACTTTCCAGACAACTTTGGTCTTCAAAAATTTAAATGCAATGTTAAATGTTATCTTCTTCCTTCTTAATCCCTGTTCTTTTATTGTTCTCATTTCTTAATAATGTTTTTCATTTCTCATTTCCTCTTGCGTCTTAGTGGCTTTATTGCCTTGCCAAAATTATGGGAGATCTATGACATACTGAAAATAAGCAAATCAAGTATTGAAAAACATTTTCACTCAAGTTATGTTAGTTACTTTGATGTTTAGCTTCCACATAAATAGCAATTCACTACTTAAACATAATCTAAATGTGATGAGCAATGTAAAGTATTTACTTTAAAAGAAAATGGAATGGTAGCGGTCACTGAACAAGTGAAATGAATCTTTGCGAACTGTATTAAAAAATACTCCAAAATAGGTAGTGCTGTATACACAGTGGGACTGGAAGTGAGTTTTTTACTACAAGCTCCCACTAGATAACCAAATGATTGATTTAAACAGATACTGCTCCCAATTAGACCGATTCAAGGTAGCAATGAATGAAAAGCATCCAACAAAGAAAAGGAGATTTCATAAGAATAATATTAATCAACATGTTTCTTTGTGATAAAGTGAAAATTGTTTGACTTTCCCAGGCAAGTTTTCATACATCCACAACATTCACCAAATATGGCAACTTTTGAATTATTCAGCTCTATTTCAATTGCAATGGGTATTTTTGCTTCATGACTCATGGTTTATCAAATAGTGATACCAGACTTTATATTTATTCATAATTCATTTTCATTAAATGATTTTGGAAAAAAAACAAGATGATTATTTTGCAAAACCTTGATTTTAAGTTTTGTTTTTGATGGGAAAATATTTACCTTCAGTTGGAGAAAAAATTACTTTTCATTGAAAAATATTTTATTCTAGATTAGAACATGGTAAATAAGGTTAAGGCAAAAGTTCTTACCATAATCTTTTTAATGATCTTTGAGGAATTTTAAAAAAATTTACTCAGTACTTTATTCCATCTATATGTATAAGAATTGTTTTTAAAAAAGTGATAATTTATTTTAGAGTGAATCATGGCTGAAGATAAAATGCACATTCAACATTGTTTATTCATCATATTTAATCTGTGGAAAAAGTACTACAGCAGAAGGTACAAGCATGTATCAGGAAAAATCTTGCAACGTTTAAAGATTTTGAGTTCAAGATCAAAGAATGCTTTGGATACCTTTATAACTTGAAAACTGATAAAATGTATGTACATTTGGAGGAAGTTGTAATGCAATGTGTGAACTTGCAGGAAAATTAGAATTTAACTACTCAACTGTAGCATCTTGATACAACTTTAAAAAATGAAAAGATAAAGAAAATGGATTCTACAAAAACTTACAGTCAGCATTTAAACAGTTATCTTTCTGTAGTCACTTCACACAGGAAAACGTCATTTTTTAATAAGATAATGAAATGGCCATAAAAATGGATTTATAATAAGAATCTAAAATGAAAAAATTATGTATAGACCCTGGACAGCCTTGAACATCTGGGAAAAATGTTGTCTGTGTTTGGTTGAATTTAAAAAGAATTTTCATTATAAATTACTGTGAAATTGAACATTGAGTAACCAGCTTTTTTGAATGACACACTGAAACAAAAAAAGATCTTTAACAGGGCAAAGAGGTTGATCAGTGACTTTTTGCATGGCAATGCCCATCTTCCTGTTACAAGTATGATGCAGTAAATAATCTTGGAACTGTTCTTCTACATGGATCGCATTCTCCTGATTTCTCACAGACTTATTATTGCTCTAAGCAACATTCTTTATTTGGTCAGCAGTTCCAGCAAATTGGAAATGTTCAGCAATTCCTAGAAGAATTTATCAAATCAAAATCGGCATCTTTCTTGTATGACAAAATACATAATTTACCTGAAAAGTGACATAAGGTGAAAAAATATTTGAATAATGATGCTATGAATTTATATAAATGAAAGATTTTGTCAAAACATGCTAGAAACTTTGGCATCACTCTAAAATATATTAAAAAATAACCATTATATATTAAACATAGTTGGTGCTAAAAATACCTTTCTTCTTCATACCTGATCTTTTGTAAAGGAGTCTTTGCAAACTTCCTGAAGTAAGTTTTCAAAGACATCAAGTACCTGCCAGTAACTCTGCAAAGACCAGGATTCCTTATAATCTTCATATCGCATACAAGGTCGACTGTTTTTGTTGAGGTGGCCAATAATATCATGAAGAACCTGAAAAACAAGTAATAAAGATAAAACATTTTGAACAAGTAGAACATGCAAGGAATTTTATAATCCAGAGTCATGAGAGTAAAAAGAAATCATACTGGAGCTAAAATTTCAAAAGAGCTGAGCATTTGTTGTGTAAACATCTAACGTACCCTACAGTTCAAATGTTTGAAACCACCCCCAGAATTATCATGGGATGAACTTGACAGTAGAGTGAAAAAAAAATGAAAAAAAGATCTTAAGAGTCACTGAAAAAAATAGAATCAATTATCAAACTTATACTTTGAGAAACTTTTGCAATGAATGCTAAAAATTTGTACTGCAGTAACAAGTCCCTAAAGGAGGATATTTTGACGAGAGCAAAATTTAATCATAGAATGCTTTTTTCTTTCTGTCATAATACAATTTCTAATAAAAAATCATGTCTCACTTTTTTAATCATGTATAATAATTTTATCTTATTTAAAGTACAAAACAACTAATTTGGGGGCCAATTTAAAAATTGCCAGGGGTTGCCATAAACTTTTGAATTGAAGTGTATATTAAAATGTTCAATTTGTTTTTGCAAGAGTATGTTTTTTTTTTCACTACAAACAAGGCAATAAAGTTACTAAGATGCAAGAGGTTACTTTGTGTGAAAGAATATGAGAAAAAGAGAAACATTAAGGAGAGAGGACAGGAATTAAGAAGATAAAAGTTAACGATTGATATTGCATTTAAATTTTTGAAGATAGAAGTTCACTGGAAGAGAGTTTCACAAGCAAGGAGTGCAAGAGAAGAAATTATTAGCATAGAACTTACAGTTACATCTAGTGTAACAGAGAGAGTTTGGGAACCACACACAAACACACACATTTTTTTTTATTGAAATTGGAGTAGATTAGATCAGAACAATTTTGTTTACTGATGGGAATCTGATCTAGCCCATTTAAAATTGGTTCATCAGGAAGACAATGGAAGATGATCGAGATAATTTTTATCGGTTAAAATTTGAAATGGAGCTTACTAAGACTATGAGGAACTTTGAAATTCACATGATTTTGGGTTGAAGGCAGCACTCGTGATAATCGCATGCGGGCCAAGGGTCAATTTATGATCATGTGGTGTGGTCGGGCACTTTTCGGCCAGTTGTAAGGAGCGAAGGTGTTGGCACTGTGGAGGAGCGGGTCACCTGAGATGAACCTGTCCTCGCAGGAGAAAGATGGACCACACCGAACGAAACAACCCTAACTCGAATACAGGGGAGAAATGGGTTGCTAGTCCGAGAAAAGAGAGTCATCCAAGCTCTACCCCACCCAGGAGGGCCCCTAGAAAAAGTTGAACTCCTGTCACTGACTTCCACGTCTCGATTGTCGAGAAAGCGAGATGAAGGGAGAGAACATATGGGAAGGAGAAAAGCACAGGTATACCGTTTGCTGAAGGAAGGGCCAGACTTCACCTGTAATGTGTTGCTGGGAGACAAGAAGGTGAAGGCCCTTGTCGATACTGGAGCTTCAGTGTCACTAGTTAGCTCTAAGTTTTTTAGACAGTTGGGACTGAAAACGAAGCTTAATCCCGTCGATCTAAATTAGGCTGATAGTAGCAGGATGAGGATAGAGGTGGCTACCTTTCCAGTTGGCAAGAACCAGAGGTAAACTTAAGGTTTATGTGGCACCTGACTTGTGTGGTGAGCTAATTTTGGGGAATGACTGGCTTAGGCAGAATAAGGCACAGATCTGTTTCAACCCCGCCACCCTAACATTGGACGGGGTAGGGATACTTTTGGGAGGGGATAATTATGAACAATTGCCAGTGGTGTCCCAGACAGATATAAAGCTTCCCCCTAGGACTACTGTATCTGGGAAGGGCAAGATTATAACAAAAGGAGTGCTGAACAGTGACCTGTACCAAGTGGTCCCTACTGATAGGTATGATAATAGTGATTCATTGGTGAAGAGGTCAGGGAACGTTCCCTTACTGTTAACCAATACTGCCAATAAAACTATTAAAATAAAGCAGGGAGAGGAGCTGGCACAGGCGTGCCCAGTGAGAGAAGTCGAACAGGTGAGAGTATGGAATGAGAATAGGCCTGGGAATAAGACAGGTAGCAATGAAATAAGGGATGAAGATATAACAGCCCCTGAGTGTTATAGGGGGAAATTGAGGGGATTGCTGAATGGTAATCGGGAGGTAATAGACATTACTGATAAGGAAGTGGGACAGACGGAGACAGTTGAAATGAAGATAGACACAGGTAATCACCCACCTATTAAGTTAAGACCGTATAGGACCCCAATCCACAAAAGAAAATTAGTAGAGGACACAGTGAATGAAATGATGGAATCAGGGATAATCGAAAGATCCAAATCTCCCTGGAGTTCTCCAATAGTGATTGTTGAAAAGAAGGATGGAGGGCATAGGTTTGTGTGGATTTTCGTTAATTAAATGCCATTACAAAACCGCTGACAGTGCCCCTCCCCTTGATTGATGATATTCTAGCTCTTTTAGGAAAGTCTAAATGTTTTTCCACCTTAGACTTGAGGTCAGAATATTGGCAGGTAGCACTTAGCAAAAAGGATCAGGAAAAGACCGCTTTTACCTGCCACATGGGTCTCTTCAATTTTAGGGTTATGCCGTTTGGGCTGGCAAACGCCCCGGGTGTATTTAGTCAGTTAATGCCCATCGTATTGAATGGCACTGAGGCATTTGCCAAGGCGTGTCTAGATGACATCATGGTGTTTTCAAAATCACCAGAGGAGCATTTTGAACATCTGCAGAAGATGTTCAATAGGTTATAGGAACATGGATTGAAGTTAAAATTATCGAAGTGTCAGTTTATGAAAGAAGAGACAAAGTACTTAGGGTTTATCATAAACAAAGAAGGAATAAAAACGGATTTAGTCAAAGTTGAGGTTATAAGAGCCATGCCCGCACTGAAGACGTAAGAGAGATTAGGGGATTTATTGGAGCCATCGGATATTACCAGAGTTTCATTTAGTTGGCTAGCAGGCCCTCTAATAGCTCTAAGAAGCATGATAGGTTTAAGTGAACCAAGGATTGTCAGCGTGCATTCAAGGCTCTAAAGGACCAGCTGACAGCTGTACCCCTGTTCGCCTACCCAGACATGAGTAAGCCCATGGTGCTGTACACCAATGCTAGCGATAAGTGTATCGGGGCAGTTCTTACACAATCATGTCCCAATAAGGATGAACCAGTATTGGGTGTGCCTGAGGAAGTGCCAATCTATTTTCTGTCTCATCGGCTCTCTGAGACTCAGCAAAGGTGGCCAGTAATAGAAAAAGAGGTGTTCACCATTCTGTATGCTGTGCAGAAATTAGATTATTATTTGAGTGGGGCTGTGTTTACCATTAAAACAGACCACCAGCCCCTCAAATATTTGTTAGAGGCGAAGTGGACGAATAAGAAGATACAACAGTGGGCATTGAAGTGGGTATAACTGCAGAATAGAATATTTGGCAGGGAAGGATAATACCTGTGCTGACCTGTTATCGAGGATCCCGAAGCAATTAGAGAACGAATCTGTCAGGTTGGAGCCGGGTGTGAATGATAAAGTATTCCAAATTAATGTGATCAATTCGTAGGCATTGAAGGAGAGACTTGGTTAGGAAGATCAGGAAACGAGTGAAATGGAGATTGTTTCCGACCCCCACTGGAGAGATATTATTAGGCAAAGCCAAAAGGATAGCGAAATAGCAACTATCAGGTCCAGGGTAGAGGCGGGGCATACCTCCAAATATATGATGCACGATGGAGTGTTGTATTACCTTTCAGGAAGAGATGAGGAAGTAGGTTTAAAAATGGTGATACCTGAGAAGTTGAGAGCTGAAATTCTAGACCAGTGCCATATGAGGTTAGAACACCTGGGAATTGATAAGACACATGGGTTAATAATGAGAAATTACTACTGGCCTAAGTTGTTTAATGATGTTGTGAACCATGTAAAAAATGTGTAACATGCCAAGTACAGAGTCGAAGGAGTAGGGTTGCCCCATTATTAGAAACGGATGTTCCGAATTATCCATTTCAGAAAGTAAGCATGGATATTTCCGGGCCCTATGGAGAAACACATAGAGGTAATCTTTACATAGTGAGTTTTGTGGACTGGCTGACGAATAGGCCTGAGGCATTTGCCATACCGGATAAGAAGGCACGAACGGTGTCAGATATAATACTGAACGAAATATTCCCTAGGTATGAGGCCCCTGAACAGTTGGTTACCGATAATGGATCGGAGAATGTGAATCAGATTATGAGAGAGACGTTGGGAGAATTAAACATACAGCACATAACCACCTCTCCATATCACCCCCAAAGTAACGCTAAGGTAGAGAGATTTCATAAGACCCTCGCTGATGTGTTAGCTAAACTAACAGAGGATAATAGGGAAAATTGGGATTTATTCGTGACCCAAGCGTTAGCAGCTGTGAGATTCTCGATGAACGAGACAACAAAATTTTTCCCTTATTACTTGATATAAGGCCGGGATGTAGTCTTACCTATAGACAATCTGTTATGACCTAGGAGGAAGTATTTAGGAGAGGATCATCACCAAATAGTTTTAGAACAACAGCATAAAATTTTTACACAGGTGAGGAGGAGGATTCAAAGAGCCCAGAAAAGGCGAAACGATAGAGTAAATAAAAATAGAGAAGAAGTTTCATTCCAGATAAGTGATCCAGTATATTATAAAATACACCTGAGAAAAGGTAAATTGGACCAGAGATGGAGTCCATACTATAGGATCGTGGAGCAGACAGGTCCGGTTTCCTTTGTTATCTGGGACCAATTGACCGGACAGGTAAAGAGAGTGCATGCGAATGATATAAAGCTAGCTGAAATAGGAGAATGGAAAGGAGCCAAAAAAAAACTCAACAGAAAAGGCTGAGGAAAACTACATTGGTAGAACCTGAAGGGTTAGAGACTGAGAGTGAAAGTGAAGGGAGTGAGGAGATTGAAATTAGCCCAACTACCCTTCGAAGGCTGAGGGAGGTAAGTCGGACCCCAGTGGGACATTCTGAGGAGCAGGGATTGAGCCTAACCTTAGGGAAGAAGAAGAACTGAGTGAATGGGAGGAAGAGGATGAAATTCCGTTAGCTCAATTGCAGAGTAAATTGCAGGCTGAAAAAGCACCTAGTGTTGATGAGGAATTACCACTAAAACGGCAATTGAGGGGAGCAGTGCAGCCCGAGCCCAAGGATTAAGTGAAGCCAGTACAATGGCTGTGGTGAACGAGTGACGGTCTGGGACTAACTGTGCATTTATCATCAGTGCTGGTGAACTGTGTGGACGGGCCCCATGCATGCACGGCGCTGGTGGTGGTGTGGGTCGGTGCTTGAGGTATCGCTCTAAGATGTAATCACCCGCTAAAAACAATAAGAGAATGATTGAGTAAGACAAATTATTCTCTCCATCTCTTTGCAGACATGGACTAGAGGAGGCTCATGGTACTGACGATGCTAGTTGTGGTAGCTAATACCTGGGAACACAGTGAGAATACTGTATTTAAGAAGACTAGCGAAGTGATTATAACTAGATCAAAGTGGTTGATAACTTTGGTGATAGACCTGCAGCCGTATGATAAGTTACTGGGTCAGTTGAAGACCGAAGTGGACAAACTAGATACACCCAGGACCCAAGTCGCCGGAGACTATTTACAGACTCCAGAATACCACTGTATATTATACCCCTTAGATCAGGAATCCCTAATACTTGAGAGACAATGGAAGGATATAAGGATATGAGTTACTATTTGAAAGGAATAAAGTTGTTACGGACCAGGCAAAAGAGGGCAGTATTACCTATAGTGGGAAAGACACTAAGCGTGTTGTTTGGTACAGTCTCCGAAGGCGAAGTGAGAGTAATTATAAGGAAATTAAAGGTGGTAGAACAGAGACAACAAGCAATGGCTCAGTCGGTTAGAGAGAGCATATCCATACTCAATGTTACTAGACTGGAATTGGATAAGAATAGAAGGAGTATTAATTAGTTGATTTCTCACCTACAGGTTTTTAGAAAGGAAGTGGTAAATGTAACCACATCTGTAACAACCGAATTACAGAAATTAGAGGGGTTTTTGCAAAGGTATTTTCAATTATTAGCTATAATGAATAAGGTACGTCAAGCAAGTCACTCTTTAACGGTGTTGTTAGAGCATGTGGGAGCACAATTAGACATGCTGTTGCTGGGACACCTGTCTCCGAGTATAATAACTCCAGAACAAATGCTAGTGGATGGACGGGATTGTGGGAACCCATTGTAAGAGAGATTCCTAAGATGTTGTTAAGGCCAATTGATAAGATTGATCTTGGATGGTTGAAATCGGAGTTAGATAAGATAGGTATGCCGAATTTGGGCTGGAAAGAGAATTTGGTTGCTATAATAACCTGGCCGACCATTGTGGGAATTATACTAATGATAGTCGTGGCCTTGCTGGTTTGGTGGTGGTTGAAGAGGCATGCGGTGATGTCGACTGGGCAGAATAAACTGGCACAGGAGTGCATGAGTGAAGGAGGGATTCCAGTTAGTGCACTTTACCAAGGTAGGTCCAACCCGAGTGCATTAGGACCCCTAACTGATATTGAAGAAGTGTCCACGATTGTCGTGAATCAACAAAAGATTTGACAGAGCCTGTTGTGAAGGCAAGACAAAATCAAAGGGACAGATTTACAAAATAGATCAAATTTTTTTTTGTAATGAGACTGAAATAATTGGTATGTAGTGTTGCGAACTCCAATAAAAAAAATAGGAAAGAACACTCGAACTAGTGAACTATGTGAAAAGGTTCTACTGCACGAGATCACCACAACAGTGAACTTTAACCGGAAGTTGCATGTACATATGTATCGTAAGGACAATGTAAATGGGCATAATGAGTCCTAAGAAGAACTGAGGACTCTACCTTTGCATGATGGAAGAGACGTATGTTTAAATAGACCCTAGTCAGAAGCATGTTGGACTGGGTTTTCTCATATTTTGATGATAGGAAAGCTCGTGTGTCATTTACTAGTAAATGACATATGGATAGGGGAGGAAATATAACAGAGAGAGTTTGGGAAACACACACATACACACACACATATTTTTTTTTTATTGAAATTGGAGTAGATTTGAACATCAAAATTAGATCAGAACAATTTTGTTTACTGATGAGAATCTGATTTAGCCCATTTGGAATTAGGTCATTAGGAAGACAATGGAAGATGATCGCGATAATTTTTATCGGTTAAAATTTGAAATAGAGCTTACTAAGGCTATGAGGAACTTTGAAATTCACATGATTTTGGGTTGAAGGCAGCACTCATGATAATCGCATGTGGGCCAAGGGTCGATTTATGATCAGCCAGGTTTATCTATATAAACGTGCACAGAAATCTGTTGATAGAGTGGTTGGTTCGTCTGCCATCAAGTGCAGTCGAGCTGGGTAGAGAGAGGTCGGAGACTGGAAGTGACGTCAGAAATTGGAACCAAACGCCCACTAACATATTTTGTTGATATAAGTACGAAAAAGCGAATTACTCTTCCAACAATCTAAGGTTGCTACTGCTACTACTATTACTACCACTGGAAACGGAAACGTCGAACAAGCTACAATAATCAAAAGGTTGTTTTGGGGCTTGTCTGTCATCAAGTTCAGTCGAGCTGGATGGAGAGATATCGGAGACTGGGATTTGGATTTGGAACAAAACCCCCGCTAACATGTACTGTGACTATAAGTACTGATGCTTCTGCTACCACAAAGATTACTACTACTGTTACTACCACCGAGGAGGAACGCAACTATAAACTTTAAGCCGCGCACAGAAATCTTTATCTCATCATCGCAAGAGTCGTATATCGTTCTGAGACGATTTCACAACAAGCTAATCACAACCCACTCTCTGTCCAGAATCCAGTGTATGAGTTTTTACATCAATTATTTTCTTTTCTGCAACCCGTTTCTTTTCTATACTATTCTTTTCTGCTATATAAAAGACATTAACAATTCAACCATTGTATAGTTGTTTGTCTGGCTTTCTGCAGATATATATTTTTCTTGGTGCATTCTAAATTTCTTAGCACAGACTCTCCAGCCGTGTCTACATCTTCAGTCGACCATGAATGAATGAACATCACTTCTGCTTTCTGGATCAAAACAAACACAATGTGGGCAGGAAGCAGGATTAAACCAGTGGACCAGTCGAATGATCTATGGATGCTCAGGGGGACCTACGGTCACTCCCTTAAGTTCGGTTAAGACCCAGTAGACACCTCAACCCAGAGAGTAAGACATCGGAGGTTGAGGGACTGGGTGGGGCGAAAGTGTTAGACTAGCCATTTCAACTGTAAAATAATGAAACCTAGCTACCAATCTACTAGTGCACTTAAAATTAGAAAATCAAAGTATTAAAGGGGAAAACTCATCAGAACAATTACCATGAAAGTATTTACAGAAAAGCACAAGGAAATTACATAACAGCTGTGGGTGATGTGAGTGAAGTCAAAAATACAGATCAGGACTGATAACATTGCAGATTCTTCTTTAGATTTTCTCAAGAATCTCTAAATACATAATAGAAGCACCAGAACAGATATGGCAGCAATATTCAATACATGGATGAATGGTAGACTAATTGTCAAGCAAGAATAGTGAAAATGAAAACAGTGAAATGATTTTCCTAGCAGCAGATTCAATATAATCTTTTTAGTTCATGTCAGAAGAAAACATTAGCTTGAGAAGGCACAACAAGTCACTCTTCTGGAGGTTAGCATCAGCCTTGCTGATGGAAGTCAAAAAGTGTTCCCTTAGATGACTAAGAGAGATAATTTTTTGTGAAGGAGGCATTAAAATTGACAAGCCATTTCTTGCCCCAGTTATCAACAGATTGTAGGTATTTTTTTAAATCAGCTTTCAATTTGACCATATTTAACTGATCAGACTTATCAACAAGACAGGAGTAAATAGTGGTGTCATCAACATAGATACCAAGTCAAGAATTGATGAAAATTAGCCTCAATATAGTTCAAAGGATAGAGCCCTGGTCAACACCTACATTAATGCAAAAAGATCTAGAAGAGTGGCCATTCAAGACAACTTTCATTTTGCAATTAAATCAGTTCAAAAATTTGTCCAAAAATATTGTAACCTTTCAACTTGTGAAGAAGACCAGCATTCCAAACCCTGTCAAATGCCTTCTAGATATCCAAAGCGACATCATTCTAAAGCTTGATAGACTCTTTCAACAATGACAGTACATCAGAGGTTGACCTAGAGAAATGAAAGCCATATTGCTTGTCTAAAGAAGACCTTGAGAGATTAGATGCTTAACCAATTTGAAGTTGATTAGAACCTTTGCCAAAAAAAGTTACAAAGCTAACAGTCTTGTAGTTAGAAAGATCAGATGGTGCACCTGAGTTCTTAAAGACTGAAACTACAGAAGTGGATTTTTAACAAGCAGGAAATTTTATTTCCATCTACAAATTTTATTTCCAAACAAAACACTGCCCAGAAAAACTCAAGCAAAAGAATGATTGAGTCAATAGCTGAATGAGAAAACATAACAAGACAAATGAAATATTTTATAAAAAAAAAAAACACTGAACCTGGCTTCACAGTTTCCAGTTAAAATTTGGACAAGCATTAAAAATATAGCAAGTTACTTCATTTTTACATTTCTTCTACATTTCTCCATCTTGAACTGAATTTATTGCTTACAGCCAAATCACACTAAAAACACCAACTCACGCTCAATCAACAAAGTTGAGCAATAATGAGATTATTCTGTATTTAGATTGGTGACCATTTAGGAACATCAGCTGTTGTAAGCAACTTGCAACCTGTTTCCAGATTAAGAAAAACTTGGTAAACATCTTCAACTTGTTAGGTAGTTTTCCAATGATTTCACAATTTCCCCCTATTTCAACACCATTTTTAATCCAGTTCTTTTCACAGTAATAATGAATAAAAATTAAATAGGCTGAATGAAAGATAATCCACTCGGACAAATTTATACATATTTTGGAGAGTTTTTGCAATATCCTTACAAAATAAGAAAAATAAATAAAAGAAACCAACTTTCCACTTCAAACTATATCCAAAGGAGAGATTAGAAAAGTCTGATGCGCTGAATAACATCTCAAAAGAAACATATTAACCTTTCTAAGATGACACTATCAATTTTGTATTCAAATAAAGAAAACTTGAATATTTTTCTCTACCAAGCTTATGGTTTACCAAAATCAAGAAAATGACTGAGTTCATACGTTTTTGAGTAAAAGGAAAGTAACAAGAACAAAAGGCATCATGCAAACTTAGAAATAGAAAGTAAAATGAAGCAGTGATCAAGATGTGAGAATTCAAGAAACTTTTGCTAAGTGGTTAGTAACTAGGTATTTTTGTTCTTTAGACAAAAACAAATCTTTTGAATGTTGACTTCAAAATGGAGAACTGTCCAGCTGCTAAAATTTGCCAACAGGAAAGGAAATATTATAAATCTTTAAATTCTTAAAAGTAACAAAAGCTGTTTAAAAAAATGATTCATAGATGAATTTGTCTTTTTTAGATGTTAACAGTCAATGCAAAGGAAAAAGAGAGTTTATATTTTCTAACATGTAAGATAGGAAAATATATATCAGACAAATAGTTGGTAAGTGAATGACAAAAGAGAAAAGCCTTCTTCTTAAAGACATGTTTCATTTTAAGGAGGAACTTCTTCAGACTAATAACAGTTTTATTGATGGAATCAGTTTTATATATATGTATATATACACACATATAAAAAGGTGGGTGGGGATGAATGAAATACAACAGACACCAGTTAAAATTTACATTAAAGTGTTAAAGATACAAACACATAGAAGTCTGACCATAATTTTCTCTTAAAGAATGCAGTCTTAATTAAGAGATAGAAATGTATTAAGACAAAAATTTATTGCGAGTACACTAATCTAATTTTGTAGAGTAAATTTAAATTCAGTCTCATACAGCACATCTCCTTTCTTCACAAAATGATAGTCGACACAATGAGAAATAATTAAAAATAGCAATAAAAATAAAAACAAAAGTAATAGAAAACTGAATGAGATCAGCTAAGTTAAACATTTAGAAACATTTACAAAGATTTTGATATTTGTTGCATTTCTTCCCCACCCAGCCTTTTATATACATGACTGACTGCATCAATAAAACCATACCATGTTTTTTGCTATTTTGTCATTCACTTTCTCACATTCAAAAGAAAAATCTGTTCAACTGTGGTGAATACAAAATAATAACTGCCATTACCCACTCCCTTCTAATAAAGGTGAGCTGAGGAAAGACGGAAAGAAATTTGTGAGCCTATATGAAATTTCTTTGGACCAATGAAAACCTTGCCTTCACAGAGATTGACCAACCAGCTGAAAAGAAGACAAAAATAAATTTGCAAGCTTATGTGAAATTGCTTTTGGACCAATGAAACCTTGTCTCTAGAGGAATTGTCCATTGAGCCAAGAAAGAAAGAAAGAAAAGAAAATAGTGAGCCTATGCAAAATTCTTTTTGATATAAAATGAAGAAAAAAAATTAAATTAACAAGAGAAGAGTTTCTGAAGTCATATGAAAAGTTTTGTTTCTGTTCAGTGTTCAAGTCTTTGCCAGTGTCAAATTCCTCACCAATTATAGTACCAGCCTTTTAACCAAGCACATGGCACTTCAAAGAATTCTCTGGCAACAATCCAAGAAAACTAAGTATTTCAAACTATCTCTCTTCCGCTACTTTTGAATGTATACAACCATATATGCTTTATGTGAGCAACGAACTCTCTTTGTTTTAAACATTTCTGAATATTATCTTGAATCAGTTCTATTAACATTTCCTCTTCATGACAATTTGTTAAAACTATGGACTTTGAAAGTTTCTGATTCATTTTCCTGAAACAAGCTACTGACACAACTTCAAGTATGCAAATTTGCAAATAAATTCCTTATCAGGTTTTGTTAAAATTACCCATGTGCTTCCTTGGCCTTATCCTACATTAATCTTCTTGGAATGGGTAAGTCAATTGTTCATTTTAACCCCTAAGTCCCACACCACTATAACTTGACCAAAACAAAGAATCATTTTTTAAATAATTCTTTATATTTATTAAACAAAAAGGCTGTAAATCCCTATGAATAAAAAAAAAATGAACACACACACAAATGCATTTAAGACTATTCGTGTACAAAGTTGTTGATTTTTTTCCCAATTTCCTACAAATTATAAATGTACAAAAGTATATTTTTCTCTCAAAAACAACTACATATTCAATTTTCTCTTTCACCTGCTCATTTGAAAACTTATAAATCTGGTGTCTTTTAACAAATATATTGGATTATTTTATAATATATGCAAAAGTAGTTTTAAAAGTTCAAGAGTTGTTTAGACTACTGATTTTATTCTTTTTGCTATTACATTTAAGCTGATTCCTTCTCTGACCTTCTTCAGTTGTACACTTCATATGGAAAGTGGCAGGGGTTGAATTTCTTTTTTCAGGGAGTGTTCATGAGTGATGGAAAACAGAAAAAACAATGGAAGTCAAGAATAAGAAATTACAAATTAGTAAGTATAGCTTACAATGTGACACAAGGCTGAAAGTATAGAGCCACCCAGTGAGGATCAATCTAACAAGATGAACTTGCTAACCATGAGACAATGTCAAAGTGTCCAGGATAAAAAAATAATGTCCAATATACTGATCAGATCAATTACTTATACCAAACTTTACAGCAATGCATGAGACACAAACAATTTTAGTTTTTATATGCAGCATTGCTCTCCAATTTTCTTCTTTGCTAAACAAAAAAAATCTACACTGCATTCTCTTTATGTACACACCTTCTTTCAGTTTTCTCCTCCTCCAGCAATACTCCCTATCTATTTGAACCTCATCTAACAGAAAGTAATGTGATCCCTTATCTATCCAGATATGATCTCATACACTAGATATTTCATTTTTTTAGAAATCATAACCAATTAGTACCATGGCCCATCATTGCAATCTGTTTGTATCCACTTTCATCTATAATTTGACCTAAAAATACAAATTTCTGTATTCATCTAAGAACTAGGTCCCCACAACTGGTATAAAGCAATTAGTGATCTAACCAGTCCAAACTTACCCATTTCTGTTTATCAATAAGTCAACTGTTCCAAGATGCACTTTCAGCAAGATACTTTTGCCATATATTTAAAGACTTGATTTTTTTCCATTCACTTTATACACTTTTAGCAACACATATTGTCAACAAAGAATACATTACAAAAAGATACACCAATAAATTACGGTATGAATCAACCTCTCCTGCTCTAGCTATGGGTAAGACTTGTATCACTAAACCATTATTATCTCAACAAAAAAAAAATACAAGAAATTCTTACAGTCGAAAAAAAAAAACATTTCCTGGTTTTATTTAACCTGCAAAGGGTTGATGAGCAGTAGAAAATAAATCAAACAAATCAACCAATATACTACCAAGATAGTTACCTTTTTGGAGCTGCTAGATTTTTCACACCCCTAATATGTAACTTGTACTTTAGGCTGTCTCTTTTGCTGACAACTATGCATTCTATCTTCTAACAGTTAATATTTGGTCCTTTCTTCTTGCTTTGTAAAAAAAAAAATGAAAGAATATGTTCTTTCAATTTTTTTTTTAAATCTCTCACCAACAACACAATGTCATCTGCATAAGTTATAGTTACATCCACTGATAATAAATCCTTACAGATTTTTGAGTCCTCTTACAATCCTCCTGTCATACCCCTTTTGTGTATTCAATAAACTTGTTCTCTAACTGCATGTGAGCTGTTTGTTGTTAGTAAAGTTTTTTGATTGTTTTTTGTGTGTGTAAATCAAGTTTTCATTTCTGCACCACCTATTAGCATTATATGCTGTATCTTTCTTGTTAGATTAAGAATTTCAACTGTCATTCACTTCTTTTTTTATTTCTTGTTATTTATCTTTGCTTGCAATGATTTCTTTTGCTGTTGCTTCCTTTAAGATGTTTCACTTTGAGCAAACAGAAACACTTTAGTTATTGTCATTATATATTTTAACATATCAAAGTACATACAATATCACAGGAGTGGTAGTTTTCTTTTCTTTCTTTTTTTTACTCAGGAGTCAAAACAAAACAAAAGTTTATAACTGACAAAATAACAAGATTATATATAAGACATTTAGAAGGAAGTTTTGTTCCATGACTTTAGTTACCCTACCGCACATGAAATAACATAGTATATGGTCAATTTTTAGTCTGAGAATATAAACGAATTTGCATGTGGGTTGAAGAAAAAAACTGCTCAGTTAACGATAATTGATTTGTTGTTTTTTTTTATTGTTTATGAACCCTTTATAGGTTATTTAAAACCAAAACATATTTTGATTACAAGAATATTTTCTTTTTTAGCTATTGATTATTAACATTTTTTTGGAGGAGATAACAATGGCTTTTCCAGATACACATCTTACTATTTAGCCCATAACTGTGGAGAAAAGAGATGGAGTCATAAGTTTCTCAAATGTATTTGTGTATAAGTGGATGTAACAAACTCTACTGGAATTTGAACTCATCTCTCTGATTTCTCATTCCAAGCTGCTATCCACCAACACATCCTCAACTAATAATAAAGTCAGTAGATGTGAGCATGGAAAATATATTTGTATTCATACTCTGTTTTAAATTAGACATCTTTCTGTCGGCCGAAAGTGAATGCTACAAAAGCAAAATTTAAAATGAAAAAATTTCACTCTGCAAGTAGTGCATCCAACTCTCAAAACAAATCAAAAAACATTAAATTTAAACATCAAAGTCAGTCACAAACGTTGCCGTTAAAGCAAAAATGTGATATTAAAAATGCTAAGTCACCCTGACTGCTAAAAGCACTCACTGAACCTCAAGGCAGATCAACTGTCCTGGTGCAAGCTTTAAAGTGAGGCCAGAATACAACTCACTCTCCCATCGTCAAGACCAGATTCCTTCACCTACAAGCGTGGCCTCTCTAATTTTATTTTTCTTGTCTCTTATTCTTTCTGCCTCACTGGCAATACATTGTTGATTTTCATTTATTACTCTTGCAACCATACGCAGTGTACTATAACATTTAAATTTGTTTGGCTTTAAAATAAATATCACTTTCAATGCTGGTACAAGTGCTTCTCAGGAGCCATACTTATTCAATTTATCTTTTCCTCTGGTTACAGATGATCAGAGATTCATCTACATCTTATTACAAATAAATAAAAATATAAAATAATAATTAATATTATAAATAAAATAAAAATGAAACAGTAACATTAAAACTTTGTATAAAATAAATTAAATAAAAAAAATAAAAAGTTCTCCCAGCATTCAACAGAAACTGTTTGTGTCAGAAATACAAACATCCTGCCAAAAGACGTTGAATTCAATCTCTTCGCTACGAACCTTTGGATGGGCAACACATGTCCCAACTTCTCTCTCTGTAATAATATGGAGTAACCCCTTTTGTTTTATCACATGCAACCATGAAACACTTGTGACTAAAAATACACACACCAGTACACAAAACATAACATACCTTTGCTGTTATCTTTGTGTATATTTTATTTCAAAGTATATTTTTGTTTCCTGAGAACACGGGGCTGTTTCTGCTGCTTTTATGTGAGTGACCCCACCACATCATTTGGTAACCCCGACGTGTATAAGAAAAACATCCCACATAGATATCAGAAGTTTTCACTTACATACATTCATTAATAAATTTATATACCAACATAAAAGACAAATTGTAGTCTTACATACCAATTGTTGAAATATGAAAATATTTCGCATTGTTAATTTTTAACGTGTTTCAGTTTTTTTTATTTTACGTGTGAGGTTTGATATCATCGTAGAGAAAATAATACGCTTTTTAATTTAATCATTTTGCTTTAGTTTTAACAATTTAATTTACGAACTTTCAAAGTAATAAATCAATCAAATAAAATCAATAAAAGTTAGATCCATAAAATAAAAAAAAAACTTGATTTGTACAACAGTCCCTACAAACAAGTTTTATTTAAAACTAAACAAAGAGAGTTGTACTTAACTTACTTAACAAGGGCCAGGTTAAACGAGTGCAGAACCTAAAAAGGCACTTAAATAAAATTAAAAAGTACAAGCAAATATTAAATAAATCATTTGCTAGTATAGTTATCAGATAAAAACAAATTATAAAATATGTAAATATTTAACTTCTATCAACATACCCAGAAAATATAAGGCAAACAAATGATTCTCTAATATTAATAAAATGAATGAGTTTTTATTTTTTACGAACTCAATATTTCACCATACAGTAAATAATTAATCAACATGGCAATTCCTCAATGGCAATCATTTTCTTCTAGATTAGATTTTTACACAAGCAAGGGAAAAATGCTGTTTCCAAATACTCCTTCACTCACACTCACGACATAAACTCAAAAATAAAATTAAAAGAGCAATTAACTCACTGCTCTATGTGAACAGCTGATTGACAAGAAATTTATAAAAAAAAATACTGGTTCGAAATATAAGTAGGCACAAATTAAATAAAATACAACTATCTTCTAATTACCGACTTGACAACTGGCAACTTGGCCTTAGCGACACATTTCCAAGCAGTAATTTTGTTTTTCTTCTCTGTTAAATCACGTTGTGGATGCATATCAATGTCAGCCATTTCGCACTCGTTTGGTTCAACTTCCGGTTTTCGGTCGTTCAAAATTCGGAAGAAAACAAACGAAACGAAATTTAGCAGACGCTTCACACGAACAAAATCACATGCTAATGCAAAACTACCAAGAGCTGACATAAATATTTTCTTCTTAAAAACAAAAACATTTTAAACAAGTACATATTTTGGATATTCACAAAAACTGCATCTTTATAGGAATACAAGAATCTCTTTTTGTGAACACATAAATAAAATAAAAACAATGATTAAAAATAAAAATAAAATACATTGATTGTCTAAATGAACAGAAATAATTATTTACATTATTTACACTATTTACATTGTTCGGACTGTTCTCATTTTTATTGTCACATACACAATGCTTCGGCCGTTGTAAATTCCAGCATATCATATTTGTTTGAATTTTGAACCGAACATATAATAGTCACTCTGTTGGCATTTCTGAAGATTGGTTCAATGACATTTGTGTAGATGTTCTTTCTTTATCTCTTGAAACATGGAAAGAATGTCTACCAGATATGGCAACAGTATTAAATGCATGGATGAATGGTAGATTTGAAAATGTGCAAGATAAATTCTGACAAGAAAAACTTTCTAGCACAATACAGTGATCAAACTTTCCTTGCAGTAGATGAAGTTATTGATTGATATAGTCACTCCACTTCATATCAGTGAAAAACATGAGGCCAAGAAGGTGTAGTGTTTTGCTCTCCTGTTGTCTAGTGTCAGCTATGTTGATAACAGACAGAAATGGTTCTCTGTGCCGATTAAATAAAAGCAGTTTTGTTTTGGAGGTGTTCGATAATAAAAGAACAGGATTCAGGAAGACAGAAGCAATTGGTGTTACATTTAAATTTTTGAAGATTGGTGGCAGGGAAACAAAAAACCAGAATGGTGTTCCACTGGCAAGAAGTGTGAGAAAAGAAACTATTAGAATAGAACTTACAGTTACATTTAGCTAATTCAACAATAAAATAACTATACCTAGTTGCCAATCTGGTAGTACGCTTAAATTCATGAGGAAGGCTCATTAGAACAGCAGACATAAAAATAATAAATAATAATAAGACAGAAGGAAGTAGAAAAGTGACTGAAATTATGATGCCAGGTCAGGAGTGATTACATTGCAGACCTATTTTTTTAAATTTTGTTGAGAATTTCAAGATATATAGTAGGAGCATCAGACCAGATTTCTTTTTGCTAATGTTCACCCAATACAAGGCTCAAGAGCCACTCAAGGTAGAGTGTTACTGTGTTGAGTTGTATTAGTGTAAGAAAGGGCAAGAAGTGAAATTCAAGAAAGGTAATAGCTAATTCTAAACTTGAAGATGTCAAGATTTAATTAGTAAACAGTTAGAAGTATAAAGTAGAAGTAGACTTTAAAAGGAACCAGAAACCCAATCTTAAACAGGAAACAAGAAATAAACCTCTACTCCAGTTCAAAAGACAGGGAAGGAGTGTGAACAGGATAATAGGCAAACCTATTTACTCCTATATATATGGCAGCAATAGCTGTGGATTAAAATGCATTCTTCAAAAAGATAGTGGAATATTTTCCTATTGACTTCGACACAGTTTGAAATTCAGAGTTTTTCTTCTCAGACTGGTTTCTACCCAAAGGTGAATGCAACAGACTCAGCCAGGGTTTGAACTCAGTTTGCTGATTTCACTTTCCATGCAGATATCAGTTACACTATAACCATATATCGTATCTGATATTGCATATGTGATAAATGTTTATCTTTAACTACATAACTTTATTATCTCAAACTATGATATGCTTTGAGTGAGTCATGGTAAAAATAATAACCATACAAACAGAAGTGAAATGAAAAAATCTACAGTAAGGAAAAGAACAAGTCAATGTATGAGAGTGGCAAAAAAATCAGAAAGAACCTTGTGGTTTCAACAATAATTTAATGATAGGATATCTTATTTAGCTAATGTTCAGCAGAATTACAAGACTAAGTTTGTATGTAAGTAAAAAGATTTTGAGTCCACTTAAGTCATTTTATAGTCTTAAATGGTTTCATAAAGTTCAATTTAAATACAGTAGCACCATCTGTAATGTGGATATGAAAGCTTCTCTTTTTTTTTTAGGTCACATATCTGACTCAATGTTAACCAAGCATGACTAGAGGTGTTGAGTTGGGTAAACTCATATCTTTTACACAAATGTATTGGATCAGCAGGTATAGAATGTGAGGAAATATCAAGCAAGAAACAGAAAGACTAAACATTAATATTCTAGTGAGTATGTGAAAAGACATCAATAAGTAGTGGGGACTTCATAAGCAATGAATACAGAATATGCAGACAGAGAGAAAAATGAAACAGAAATACATACCCACATACATATATTAAAACACCCAAACTTTATTTTCTACCCAATAACAGACAATATTACAAACATGCTAAAATGATTCCACAGTACAATAAATACTGTTTATATCAAAATCTCTATAGGTTAGAAATTAACATCACCATACAAAATATTTGACCAATCAGAGAAAACTAAAATCCTATTTTTCTCAAGCCTACTTTTGGAAAAAAACCCACAGATTTCAATTTTCAAAGAGCAGAGTTGCAACTGTTTCCACACCATGGCTACATAGTTTCTTCCTTTTCCCCCATAGAATGATGAAAGAAACTGTTGTCTCACTGATATGCAGAAACGATAGAGAAAAAAAACTCTTCCTCTTCCTTTCCTCTTTCTCATGTCCATTCCTCTCCACTGTCCTTCACTTGTCGACACTATTTACAAAGGAAAAGTAAAATCATCCTAACCATCATTCTTTCTGGCATTTATACAACCACGACTCACCCATAATGCATTGGCATTCCTTATATGTGTTTTTTCCAATTTCCTAGCTTTTCCACTTCCCTCATCGGTAAGTATTCACTTATTTTCTCTAATCTCTTTACCACACACCCCCTGGATCATCCACACACCACATAGTCACGTGCCCAGTAAGATGGCTGCATCTCTCTTCCTGACCTATGTGCTGGATCATCTGGATCACTATCACCTTGCCTTGCTGTACTATCACTGTTATCTGGTGAGTCATTCACTTGTCGTACATCCAGGATGTGCCGAGGGGTCCCATCTACAGAAACATTATTCTGTGACTGTACTCCAGTCACCATTTCCTGTTCCCTTGCGTGGTACAGTGAGCACCAGGCGGCTTTATCCATACCTCATATGGTTTCCTTGCTGCTGCTACATTTTTGGGGATGACCAATGGATGTTTCCACTCATACTGAAATATTGCGCACTGCGATACAGAATCCTCCTCCACTGCAGTACAGAATCCTCCTCCTGGCCTACCTGAGAGGACAAGTTATACCCAAAGACCGCCTCAATTTGTGATATTTGACCCTGCTCAGCTATTGCCTTCACTCTCCTGTGGTGTTTTTCTACAATGCTGTTTCCACTAGTAATATGCTAATACATTCCACCTATCAGTACTGCCTTGACTGATACTGACTTGAAAGCCATGCCATTATCCTTTGGAACCTCTTCCACTGGGCCTCTCTCTCTAGAAATAGCTCATTCAGCATAGATGCAACTGCTGTTCCTGGTTTTCCCTTTAACTCCCGCCATATGGCTATTCGGCTAGGCCTGCAATCAACCATCAACATATATTGGTAATGCATGATGTCAGTCGCTAGTCTTGCCCAATTGTTTGAGATATTAACTTCACCGGCCTCGTGTATACTTGCCACAGGATCAATTGATTGGTATGTTCACACTACTCTATGCACAACTCCCCTAGAGACAGTCGGGTCTACCTTCCTAGCCAAATATCTATCTCTCAACACCTATGTGGTGTATCTCATGCAATTTTTTGATGCCCTCCCTTCGACATTACACATGACATATTCTTTGGTTGCATCAAGTGACATTTTTATCCAAGCTTTCCTCACCCTCGTGAGCACATCAGCCTTATCAGTATTTACATTAGTCGGACTATTGTCCTCATCTTTGTTGCCATATTTGTAACAATGTTTCGGCCGTTGTACTTCTTCAGGTGGTTGGAATTTCAAACCGAACCCTTTATTTCAATCACTGGGGTAGACTGTTCTAGTTCCACAAGCCATGTTTGATGGATGTCAGTTATCAGTTATCTCCTGAAAGTGCTCCACTGCCTGAACCGGGTATTGAACTCACACTCTTTGGGTCTGTCACTGGATCTAACCAACGCCTTTATCCACTGTGCCATGTGTCCTTGAGGACATCTGGGTATGAATTTCTGAGTATTATAAACCTAATTTTTCAGCAACCATTTTTTACCATATTGCAATTTGAGTGTGAGTTCAATACCCGGTTCATGCAGTGGAGAACTTTCAGAGGGAAAATTCGCAGGAGATAACTGATAACTGACATCCATCAAACATGGCATGTGGAACTAGAACAGTCTACCCCAGTGATCGAAATAAAGGGTTCGGTTCAAAATTCCAACCACCTGAAGAAGGCCGGAGCGTACAACGGCCGAAACGTTGTGACAAATATGGCGACAAAGATGAGGACAATAGTCCGACTAATGTAAATACTGTACATAATACCTCATCTCAGAAATATAGACAGAGCCTTATTATCCTCTGAGGATACCAGACTGGCTCTAACCTGTAGGCCAAACTCTTTAATAATGTTCTCCAGAATTCCCAATCTATGCTTTATGAGCATCTCTGCTGCTCCCTTAGTCTGTATCCTGCTCTCCTTCATAATAACTGACTCACTTCATGCCAACACTGTTGCCGTGTACGTCTTCACCTCTGTGTTTTCTTCCTCAACCAAGCAGTGTCCTCTGCTTTGACACCCCCTACCTCCAATACAACTCCATTGCTATGCTACTTGCATCACACCAAACTATGCCATTGTCCACCTTTGGTACGTAAGATTTTCCTCTTACTGGATCCACTCGGTCGGTCGTCCCATCTTATCTCTTTGGCCTGTCTTTTTATATTGCTTCATGTAGAACAAGGTAGTGACCCACCAGCTTCCCACATTATGAAAACAATTCTTGTTTACTCACCTTATCCATCACAGGTGGAATCTCATTACCTCTTTGGAATACCAACTCTTTATCCTTCTACAACTTTAGCCCAAGTGCCCCCCCCCCCCAGTCAAGTGACTCTGCAGGTTTTGATATTAATCCATATTTTTTGAGGTGGCATCTTACTTTTTCTGCATGCACAACCATCTCATCCACCAGGATGCCATCTATATAGGGATTTGTGGCCTGCCCTATTGTCTCCTCCTGCTTCAGTACAGTCTTGAGCACTGCTGCCATGATTTTGGCACAATGTTCAACCCAAACCCCAATCTAATAAGGCAATAAGTGGTCCCCTTGTACTTTACAAGTTGATACTGACACAGCTTCTCTGCTACATGTAATTACAGGTATGCTGATTTCAGATCTACAATTGTAGCAGCACCCATCATCTGTCTCCACTCTTGCATGGTTTCTCCACATACATCAACATCATCTCTTCCCATGTGGCATCATACATATGTATTCAAATCCCTGAAGTCTAGTACTGGCCTAAGTTTATGTTTGGTTGGTTAACTGCCATCAGTGGCAATATTCCACTTTGGACTTTCTCCTTCCAAAGTACCAGGATGCCTTCTTCAACCCATCTGTCCACCTCCTTTTCAAACTCCACTCTCTTCTCTTCTTGCATAGAATTCTCATATAAGTACACCCTGTTCTTTAATATGGGTGGTCCGCTTGTCCAGCACCATCCAACGGTCCACTTTTCGCCATCAGATTCAGCACAAAAATCCCTATTCTGAACTTTTAGTCTAGTCTGATCACCACTTTGCGGTTGCAGAGCTGCTGCATTTGGCATCCTACCAAATCTAACTTGGTTTTGATTAATGGTGACCCTCCTAGCTTATCAATCATGTCCATACCAATAACAATGTCAATGCCATTGACAATGGGCTCCAAAACCAGCACCCTTATCTTGAACTGCATTTCTTCTACCAATAATATCACAGTGCTAGAGCCCTTGCATTCAACCTCTTTCCCATTGACTGCTTTGATAAGCATTCCTCCATTCAAACTTCTCACCAACCAGAGAGTCACCATGGTTGTAGTTCTTCCAGTATCCACTAGTCCTCTTCATAGTACTACAACTGTTACAATCGGTAAGGTTTGGTGTCACACCACTGTTGATCCATTGGGGTAGCTACTGGCACAGTAACTCCCCTTTACCATTTCCCTGGGGACAAAATCTGACCATAGCTCATCACAGCAGGCTTCAGTTGTTCCTTACAATTTTTTATCATGTGTGGCCCATGGCACCAAAAACATTGTCCACTAAACCTTCTTGTCTGTTCCATTCCTGGTTCTTTAGTGGTTGGGCTTTTTGCCACAGCTCCTATTCCAACGGATCCTCCTGCTCTGTCCATGGTTAGCATCCTAGCAGCAGTTATCAGTTCGCTCATCTCCTTAGTTTTCTATGGGGGCAGCTGCTGAAGTGTGATCGACATTGGGTCTGAAAATCCATGCACAAATGTCAGCTTTACTATCCTTTATTGAATTTAAATTTTTGAAGGCTTTAGAAACAGACATACCAGCCACAGGCAAAAGGAAGGGTTGTTTCCAAATATTAGTATAAAGGTTTGTGATCAAGGAAGTTTTTTTTGCCCTTTTTCTCTTTTGGGACATCATCTATTAACATAACTTTTAGATTTGTAATATTTACATTCAAAAACGAGAAAAAAACATGTAAAAAAAAAGGATGGGTATAGGAACTACCACATTTGCTTTTAAGATAGCCACTCAAACAATAGATAGAATCATGTCAAACAGACCAACTGTAGAGACCCAGCAAGCTCTGTGTCACCATCCATGACCTCAACCAACCAAACCAACAAAGACATTGATTCCAGGCCTTACTGACTCTACCCTTCCTTCAAATTGCCATCTTTGCCCACATAGAGACATATAACTCATATCCTCTGTATCAGCAATGCAAAGAATTTTATATTAACAATTCTTGTCTTCTTTTCCTTTCACCTCTCTAGTATTACTTGTTTTGTTTGTTCTTTTATGCGACCATATGTGTGTTCATAACACATATAAGTGAGAAATGCACTGTCTTCTTGGTCTCACATGAAGTGGAATAATTATATTGAATCAATTGCTAAATTTGCTGTAAGGAAAGTCTGTTCAGTATATTGTGATAGACAATAGTTGTTACCAGAATCTATCTTGCACATTCATAAGTCTACCTTTCGTCCATGCATCAAACATTGCTGCCACATCTGGGCCGGTGCTTCTGATATATATATCTTGAGATTCTTAATAAAATCCAAAGAAGAATCAGCAACATTATTGTTCCTGACATCTCTACTTCACTTTCCACTTTACAATGTAGTTTCTCTTTGCCTTTTTCATAAACATTTTCACAGTAATTGTTCTGATCAGCTTCCTTCTTTGGAACCTAAACTTCAAGAATTTAAGCACAGTACTAGATTGGCAGCTAGGTCTCATTTACTTTTCTATCAACTGCAAGTTCAAAAATTTAAATGCGGTATCAATTGTGATCTGCTGTCTCCTTGTATCCTGTTCTTTTATCATTCTCTCAGTTTCTTTAACCCCCCCCCCAGTAATCCCTTGCATCTTAGTGGCTTTTATTGCCATGCTTGGTTGAAATGATTAAAAAAAATGATTGATGTTTGGCTGTCTAGTCTAGTTTCTAGTGTATTGGCCTTAGTACAATAAGAACTACAAGGATTACAAACAATATAACAAAATTTATATGGTTTTGCAAAACACATTTCAACAGGAGTCATAAAATTATCTAAATAAAGATAATATTTTAAACAGAAAGTTGGCTTCGTTTCTAGTGTTTATGTTGTTGCTGATTTGTTTTTTATGCCTATCTAACCATCTACCGTTAATTAATGCCGAAACATATTTGGGGTTATAAGAATAATACATTTTGGATTATAAGAATAATACAATTTTTATTTATAAGAATAATACATTTTGGATTATAAGAATAATACATTTTGGATTATAAGAATAATGCATTTAGGATTATAAGAATAATACATTTTGAATTATAAGAATAATACAATTTTTATTATAAGAATAATACATTTTGGATTTTAAGAATAATACATTTTGGATTTTATGAATAATACATTTTTGATTATGAGAATAATTCATTTGGGATTATAAGAATAATACATTTCGGATTTTAAGAATAATACATTTTGGATTATAAGTGTAATTCATTTTGTATTTGTATTATTAGAATAATACATTTTTGATTATAAGAATAATACATTTTGGATTTTATGAATAATACATTTTGGATTATAAGAATAATGCATTTTGGATTATGAGAATAATACAATTTTTATTATGAGAATAATACATTTTGGATTTTAAGAATAATACATTTTGGATTATGAGAATAATTGATTTGGGATTATAAGAATAATACATTTCGGATTTTAAGAATAATACATTTTGGATTATAAGTGTAATTCATTTTGTATTTGTATTATTAGAATAATACATTTTTGATTATAAGAATAATACATTTTGGATTTTATGAATAATACATTTTGGATTATAAGAATAATGCATTTTGGATTATGAGAATAATACATTTTGGGTTATAAGAATAATACATTTTTGTGCTGCATTAACAATTTTTTCCAGATACAGGATCTACCAATTAACCCATATCTGGGGGAAGAGATAAATTCCAACCTTTTCCAAGGGTATTTGTGCATAAGTGAATGCAATAAACCTGACTGGAATTCAAACTCTGGTCTACATTTTCCTGTTTCTAATGATAACAGCAGTTTTAATAAACTTGCTAAAGTTATTAAATGTTTAATTCAAAAACAAACTAATTAAGGCCAACACATTGTTTTTTTTAGAGGGAGTCTTTGGTAATTTAGAGAATATGTTATAAACAATATATTTATTCCTTGGAAAAAATGTAATTGAATGGAATTTTCAATTTCAATTTCATGCATGTATTTTATTAAGATATTGTTTAACTCCTATAAATCTGGATCAAACAAGGGATTAGTTTCGTTAATCTATTTAAATATTTCATTTGTTATATAATCATTATCCAGGATAATAATAATGCTAAAGCAATGTCATAATTTTTGCCAATCACAGTCAAGTGTTGGACTATTTGCAACACATTATCAGATAAATATCCTCTTAAGTTTTAGAATTGAATTACTTTGGACTTTACCCAAGCAACACAATTTTTAAACTGTGAAAAAAAAATTCTTAAAGCTGACCTTGTCAATATCCTTATTGTTAAAAGTAAGGGGAATTTTCGGTTTAATTTTAAGAGGAGTGTTTACATTCATAAGTACGATTGCATCAACCACCCTGTCCATATTTTTTTAAATCATTACAACCAAAGCAAGGGAGTAAAAAAGAATAAGAAGCCTTTACTGAAGAGAAGTGAGGAAAGGACAATAAAAGAACGGGATTCAGGAAGACAGAAGATGGCAATTGACATTGCATTTAAATTTTTGAAGATTTTAGGTGGTAGGGAAGCTAAAAATCAGAAAGGATTTCCACAGTTGAGAAGTACAAGAAAAGAAACTTTAATGTAAGAAAATTTCTGTTCTGAATAAACAGGTGTTTCTTTTATTTCTTCTATGAAAATAAATTTTCTTTTTTTTCATATCATAAATATCATTGTTCACCTCAATTATTTTTAAATTCTTATATTTTAATTTTACTGATAATAATAAAGACGTTTTGTATTAAATTTTTATTTAATATTTCAAACACATTTTGACTATTTTTATTAAGAAATTCTAATATATAAATTTCATTGTAACAGTGGTTAAGATATTTTATCTCTACATTAACTGGACAGCAGCATTGTCAATTAGTTCTACTTACAATTTACTATAGTAAACTGAAAAAATGATGATAAAATTTAAAGCACTAGTTTATTTACTATTGTACAAGAGAGTTTCTATAGGTGAAGCTATTTTATTAAAACATAAGTGAATAGAATTTTTCAATAGATAGCATTTGAAAAAAGTGATTTCTTTTTACACATGACTGAAAATTATGACATAAATACATATGCTGAGAAGTGACATTTCAATTCACATTTCTGTATGATTTATGGATGGATTGGGAATTTTAAATGTTTTTACATTAAAGCTGAAAATGGAGGTAAATAAAATGCATTTTCATCATTTGAAAAAAGCACATCAAATGATGAAAATGCATCTGTATAAATGGTACTTTTTTCCAGAAACTGAAAAAAATAGTACCATTTATACGGATGGTGCCATAGCTTAGAGTACTGTTTGTAAGTGGTTGGCTAGGTTTAAAAGTGAAATTTTCAATCTGAGAACATTCCAACAAGCCTGCAGTCATTGGTGATGAACAAATTGAAACAATGATTAATAATAATTCAGGTCAAATAACACCGAACATCACAAAGATACTCCACGTGTTTTATATGAGCATCATAAAGCATTTGAAAACACTTGAATAATATTTTGAATACTGTAGTTAAGTATTTTGTATAAACTTTTTAAAAAAATAATGATTAAAAGAACTAATTCATTAAAAAAATAGGAAGTTCATAACTTTGGGGAAGTTAGTAGGATCTTTTCTGTTAATTCACCCTAAAATAAAAAGAATTTATATTTACTAAAATTCACACCAAATTCTTCCAGAGTGAGGTCCATCCATTGCACTCTGGTTGAGTTGACCTTTGTAATTGCCCTAAATGTGGGTGACTCTAGTATGCTATTTCTAAGTGTGAGGTCACCGTTCATGCTCACCCCAATAAACAAGCCAAAAACAATTTTTTTTTAAATTGTAAAAAATACCTTGTAATAATTAACTTTGCATTATTTGGGATGAATTAACAGAAAAGATTCAGTTATTTGAAAAAAAATGTTTGGGAGTCATGTTGGAATAGTACAAGTCAATGCCCCACTTGACACTAATTGACTGTAACCCTAGCAGATTCACAATTTAGCATTATGTGAAATCCCCCATTTAGAAATCCCACTTTTTTACAACCCAGGTTTACCAGATAATAATACCATATTTTGTAGCCAGATGATCAGACTTAGAGGAGTGGGGAGTCTAACACCACTTCTGAGGTGTATATATTCCTGCAGACAATGGTATAATTAAGAGATGCTATCGGATTGGCTCGGAGCATTAAAAGAATTGCTGCCAGAAACCAATGCTCAATAATGGAGGCAGTCGACTGGTACAAAAGACAACACATAACCAGTTACTTTGCCCACTAATATGATCCACCACTACCAAGTCAGGGTAAAAGGAATTGATGCAATGCTTCTGCCAAAACATTGGAAAGAACACATGTTGTACAATGTGAGAAACCATGTATTGGTGAAAAGCTGGTACCAACAGGCCACACAATTTTGATCGATGGATTGCTGCCTCACCTGAAAGATCTTTTCCCTACTGTGGATTTCCTCACATCAGAGAACGACACCAGCAGTAGGTAAATCCTCTGAAAATGCGATAATGTTTGGTATCAGTATGTCTGATGCCTGGAGAGTATTTGGGACCTGAGATAGATGCATATGATGTCCCATCTGAAAGTGAGTACTCCGAAAAAGAGGTGTTAGCCTCCATCTATGATGAAGTACCAGAATTAAAAGACCTGTACCAAGTTGTCATATCTGCGATCAATGATGAGTGAGCAGAAGAAAATGGCGACTTATCCCATCAGCCCAAACCATGTTGCATGCTTCATTTTGTAACAAAAAAAAAATATATATATATATATATATATATACAAGTCATCTCCACTAGATGAAAAATCTGTTTTACTCCAGGACAATCATAAGAGTTGGTAATTGAGTAGAGTACTTTAAAGAACATGCAAATCCATTTCACTCTTAGTCAATTGTAAGCATAAAGAGTCAAGTAAGCTGTTTTAAAACTGCTAATTTTTCTGACATGAGTCAGCAGTAATTTTTCTATGAATGGTTGCAAGTGAGTGAAATGAACCTAATAATTTTTTGACACTATTCCTTACAGCAGGTGTGTTCAAACTTTTTTCAAAGAGGTTCAGATCTGATGAGGTGAATATGTGTGAGGGCCAACCATTCTGCTTGCTGTTCTTTGAACCATTAAAGTTAAATGCAAATGAACTATCTTATGAAAATTTTATTGCAAATGGCATATTTTCATTTCTTCACATGGATGACAAATAAATTTAAACAGGTCTTAACAAAATCACTCAGCCTGTCATATCTGAAGCCCATATAAGATGAAGTAAAATATATCTGAGAAAAAAGAACTTCCAGGAAGCTATAATATATCTCAGGTTAATCTTTAACATTACATATTATTGGTAATTAAGTTAATCTGTCAACTTTTAACTTAAAAACATATGAATAGGAATATGACACCAACATTCATCTTATTAAGACGTAAGAAACATAAAATGACACAAATCAAAGTGCCCAAATATATTTATAACTGATTTGATCAACAGAAATCAAATTTAATTCAATAAGATTTTATAATTTATTCTTCTCAGATGACCAAAACTTGCCTGCACTAATGTTAAAGGTGATACTGAGATCTGGACTGCAGTATGTAGAACAGGTCTGGTTCAAAGGCAGTGATTTTAGAAACTGTCTGGAAAAGGCTAATGTCAATACTGGTTGGCCGTAAGTGATGCATTCTATGATGGACTGACTGACAACCTATTGCAACAGTTTCTATTTATCTGCTTTCAGGAAATGCAAACTTGAATTTTTATGTTGTACAGCATCTTTAACTAGTGTTATCAAAGCATAGTAACACAGACAAATAAATTTTAAATTGTTACATCTCTTAGTAACTGACCTAAACCCTGTATCTTGTGTTGTAGTTTATCAAAACTATATACTCTGCCTCACAAATGGCTAATGAAGTCATTTACAGCCCTAAATCATGATTATTATTCAACATTGATGAAGAAAAGTATTAGTTATTTCTTTGATATATGGAGTTACAAACATTATACAATATAATTGTTCGAGTACAAGATCTCCCAGGGGTAGAGGATTATAAGGATAAAACTGCAGACACATTTCAGAATTAATTCAGCATTTGGATGACCAAAGTGTTTCATTAATAAGAGATGCCAAGGACAATAGAAAGAAGGCATTAGAGATATAGTCATTACATTGCAGGAGGAAAACCATAAATAATCTCCTTATACACAGAATTTTTAAGAAAATTTCACCGATTTTCACTCAGAGCTGAAAATGCAGCCACTTTATTAAAGACTTAAAAGAAATAATCAATGATTGCTGTGGTGTTAAAAGTTGCCCCAACTTTAACTATTGTTATCACTCACAAATATAGTCTGATGTTTAACAGATGAAGCAAAATTTATAAAATTGGGCAAAAAGTTTGACCCCAATAACTACTTCATAGAACTTTTGGATGAAAATAGTTTAAGGAATCTAGCTTTAAAAAAAGCTATGATGCTTGTATCTCTTTAAGGGACATAAATGGCATAATGCACAGTTGTATTTTATACAACTATTTATTCCATCTTTCAAACTAGACATATTTTCTGTGCATGTTGCCACCAAAAATGGAGAGGTTTATAAAATTTGACAGAAACTTTACTGAAAACAAATGTCACAAAAGTTGAAAGAATGGTAGGAAGTTTTAGGCCATTACATGAAAGGAGATAATGAAATAATATTATGCAAGACATGAAAATTACAACAAAAAAGACATGTGAGTGTGAAATTTGAATTAAGTCCCATTTTATTTCCTCAATTGTACATGTAATTTTTGAGGGCTATTCGTTTTCATGATTAATATTGAAATGCTGCATTATTATTATTTGATTCCTATCAAACCATAACTTATTAAATGAGGGCACTTTGACATGAGATAATGGTTAGCAAGCTTGTCTTGCTAGATCAATTATGACTGAATTCTCACTGGGTGTCTCAAACTTCTGGTCTTGTGCTACACTTAGAAAATCACCATAACTTATTAAATGATTTTCTTACTATTTACTATGAAAATTTGTGTTATAAAATGACACTGCCTCTTTCTACTATGAGTTAAGACAATTCCAAGCAATGAGTTGTTGAGATAGGCCTTACTTCTGAGCCATTATATGCAGCAGTTCTCCAAAATAACCATGCAGCCTCTCAAAGACTCACAATATGGCCCCTTGTGCACTATAGCATATCAAGCTGCTTGTAACTTATCACAATATGCATCAATGTCTAAAGCAAAGATACAAATGTCACTATGCTGCAAGATGACGAAAGACAACTTTCAATCAAAATATTCCCTTGGATCTAGCATGTACATATTATACCGATGTCAAAAACAATATTGTCTGTCAAGGTACTACAATTTTATTTTCTGTCAGTATAGATATAGATATAGTACCACTAGAAAGTTTGTTATCCCACCCAGATATGGTCATTGTTATTGTGAAAAAATTTAAAATAAGGTTCTTTAATGCACATCAAAATGGCAATTTGTAAAGTAGACTTTCCAAATAAAGAATACAAAAAGCTGAATGCTTTTTCCATAAATTTTCTTCAAACTCTACTCTTGACTCATCTGGAATATCCCTGCCTAACTTCCCACTTAGAACTGATTCTCTGTTGAGTGATATATATATATATATATATATATATATATATATTGTCATCCACAGACAGACTGTTTGGCTGTTTCACAGCTCATCATTGTGGCTAGACGTCCGGTTGCCTCTAGCTAGGATCAAAACCCGACTGAATTTGCGTCAGTCGGAACTTCTCCCACTAAGCCATCGACACACAGCAGGGTTGAAGGTGAATTTTAGCGTGTTTATTTTTAGATTTAGATAAACACACAATGACTGACAGTGACTCTATTCTGCCGAAGAGTCGTGCAATATATATATATATATATATATATATATATATATATATATACATATAATTCTTTCCACAGTTTCTGCTATCTTTCCTAACCTAAATCCCACAAAACTTGTGAAGCCGATGGTATCCTTGTCATAGTCACTAAGAAGTGTGCTCCTGTTCTCTTTAAACTGTATAATAAATGCCTCACTGCCTCCTGCTTTTGTGTCTGCAGGAAGTCATCATCTGTTGTTCCAATTTTTAAGAACTCTAGTGAGCCATCCAACCCTTCCAATTATTGGCCTATTAGCCTTCTACTTTTTTTTGGGAAACTCCTAGAAACCATAATCAATGCTGAATTGCTTCATCATTTCTCATTGCAAGGCCTTTTCTCAGACAAGCAATAAGGATTTTGTTTCTCTAAGTCAACTGCTGATGTAGTGACAATAATTGCGGAAAGAGTTCATCATGCTCTAGCTAAAACCGGTGAAGCCCAGCCTGTAGCATTGGACATCTCAAAACCCTTTGACAGGATCTGACATTCAGGTTTTCTTCACAAGCTGAAAAGTTATGGTGTGTCCAGACACATTTTTGAACTGATCCAGTCTTTCCTATCAAATTGTGAAATGAAAGTTATCCTGAATGGCCACTCATCTTGATCCTTTCATACTGATACATGTGTCCTCCAGGGCTCCATCCATGGTCCTGCTGTGTTTTTAATTTCCATTAATGATCTCAACTCTCAACTTGGTATCTACACTGATGACACAACCATTTCCTCCTGTCTCAATAGTAAGGCTGATCAGTCTGACAAGGTCAAAATTTTAGACAAGGTCAAAATTTTAGCCAATGTCCAAAATGACCTCAAGTCCATCATTAACTGAGGTAAAAGATGGCTTGTTAATTTTAATGCCTACAAAAATAAATTCCTCTCCTAATCATCTGAGAGACCCTTTCCACCTTCCATCAGTATGGCTAATGCTAACCTCCAGAAAAGTGACTTGTTGCTCACATTCTTAGCTGACATGAAATGGAAAGACTATATTGAATCCATTGCTAAGAAAAATTGTGCAAGATAATTTTTCTCTCCAGAATCTATCTTACATATCTATAATTCTACCATTCCTCCATGCTTAGAATATTGCTGCCACATATGTTCCACTGCCCCTGCTATTTATCTTGAGTTCCTTGATAAAATTTAAAGAAGAATCAGCAATATTACTGGTCTTGATCTGTCAGCTCAGTTTCAGTCACTTTGTCATTGCCATAAGATTGCCTCTCTGTGTCTTTTCTATAAATATTTTCATGGTAATTGTCCAGTTGAGCTCTTTACTATGGTACCTAAACTTTTGAATTTAAGTGCAGTACTAGACTGGTGTCAAGATCTCATCAATTTACAGTTGAGCTGGCTAGAGACGTAGCCATAAGTTCTATGTTAACAGTTTCTTTTCATGCACTTCTCACTTGTGGAACTCCTTTCCAGCCAACTTTAATCAGCAAAAATTTAAATGTAAAGTCAATCGCTATCTACTGTCCTCTTGATTTACTCTTTCCTCTTTCCACTCATTATTAATGTTTCTGTTCCTAATTCTTCCACACTGTGTAACCTGCAGGCACTATAAGTTTGGATGTGCATGTGCTGTAATGGATAATAGCTTGGAATTGGAATTCAGATAGCTGAGTTCCAATTCCAGTCAGGTTTCTTATATTCACTTATGTGCAAATACCCTTGGGAAAGGTATGAATCCATATCTTCTCCCTCAGCTATGTGTTAATTAGTTGGACTTGTATCAATAAATCTCCCAAAAATTCTTACAGTCTAAAAATATTTTCTGTCTTTAAATAACCTGCAAAAAGTTGATAAGTCATAAAAAAACAAATCAATTATGCAATCAAGTCAAACGTCACACATGAATAGTTTTCAGTTTTTATTATAGATTTAAATTTTAATTTTATTAAACCAGATGCAGGCATAAAAATACCTGGTTATTAGAATAAAGGTGTGAGGTTTTGTTTTTTTCAGTCATGTGTTTTATGTCTTTTTAGGCTTATGCTAATTTTAGGTTTTAGCTGTGATTTTTCAATAAATTTGCTCCTCGTTAATTCCTCCTTAACCAGTTCATCCTGATGATCCCATGTGGTGAAACCTAGGTAGGTAGTACCTGGCTCATTGGGATTTGTTTATTTTACCTTTGCTCTACTTAGCGTATTGAGCACTGTACATTTTAACTTATTACTCACTGGGTCTTTTTTCTTTGTACCAGAAATTTAAGGTACTGGACATTTTTTTCACCTTGTTTGGAGATTTCTGGTGCTTTTTTTTTTTTTTCCAAATTTTTTCCTCGGATGTCAATTTGTTTGAAAATTGTGCTATCCAGGTTTCTTTCACCGACCAAGTTTAAATAGATTTACATTACACACACACACACACACACACACACACACACACACACACACATATAGGTATATGTATGTCAGTGTAGTACCATTTTCTGACATTAAAGTTAGGCAATAGGTAAATAGCAAAAGTTTACAAATCCTGGGCAAAGTGATAATATGATGCAAAGCTTATTTTGTATTTTTGTTTACAGAACAAAGTCCTACATCACCAGGAAAGGGTTTATATTTTAGGCATTGTTTGTGACTTGATTATGGAAGGCAACAAATGCAAGGTTTTCTGATTTTCATTGTGCACTTGCTGTTGACATATGAAATGCTAGTTTAAGAATACACAACTAAATCAACTGTAGGGATGCAAAAGGCATTTATCTTTATTTGGTTGAGAGGAAGTTACAAAGGTCATGTGACAGCTGCTGAGTGACATCAGTTCATAGAGCGATGAAGGTGGTCAGTCATTAGTTGGCTGCCTGAATTCAAGACAGTCAGTTTGCATTTTTAGATGAGCAAGGCTAAACAGGCCTACCTAAGCCAGCTGACATGAGGCAGCACACAAATCCATAGCATCATTTTCCCATTGGTAAAAAATATGTTCTTGCACAAGACATATAAAAACTGTCCCTGGTTTGCAGTTTTCCTGTTGATAAATATGTTCTCACCAGAGACATAGAAGATAAATGTGGCCCTCTTGAATTCCCATTGGGAATTATAAATATTGCTGCACCACATGACCTTGCCAAATTCCCATTTGGAAATAAAAATATTGTTTCCCCAGAAGCATACAAATATCCTCCAGCAGCTTGAATTCTTGTTGGGAAATATTACAAGTAAGATCCTTTATATCTTTTTTTAATTTTCCTACTGCTTGTTGTTGTATACATGTTTTATACTTTCTCTGTATGAGATAAGTGTAAATATTTGTATATAAATCTCTTTGAGAACAAAGCATGTTTTTCATTCCTTTTCTTTTATCTATTCTGTTCTATCCATGTATTAAGGTGCTACAATATCATGGATATAGTAATATCCATAATGGTGGAATGCAATGAGGAAATATTCATCTCTCGCAAAACATATCCATTACTACAATAGACATAGACTATATCTATGAACCTGATTTTTTGGTATGTGTATAGAAGGGTGGAATATACATGTTATATGCACATATAGACACATTCCCTCCACACACACAAACATACACACACATGTACCTATGTATATGCAGTCCCCTACAAAAGTATTGGAATGGCAAGGCCAATTCCTTTGTTTTTCTTGTTCACTGAATTTAAGATCAAAAAATGAATATGAGACAAGAGTTCAGAATTTCAGCTTTTATTTCCTGGCATTTACATTTAGATGTGTTAAACAACTTAGGACATACACAATGTTTTGTTTGAACCCACCAATTTTTCAAATGAGCAAAACTATTAGAATACATGACTGACAGGTGTTTCTTGTTGTTCAGGTGTTACTTATTAGATTGATTGTTTAAATATTAAATAGTTCTGAATGACTAATCTTGGTTTTTACCTTGGGTTTCCCCTGTAAAGACTGCATTTCTTGTTAAAAAGGATAAACCCACATGAAAATGAGAGCTGTTTGTGGGAGAAAAGCAAGCCATTTTGAAGGTGAGAAAAGAAGGAAAATCAATCAGAGCCATTGGGTAAACATTGTGCATAGCCAACACAACAATTTGAAATGTCCTGGATAAGAAAGAAACTACTGGTGTACTGAGCAACAGACATAGAACAGATCAGCCAGAAGAAAGTTTTATGGAATGATGAGACCAAGATTAATCTCTACCCAAGTGATGGAATGGCCAAAGTATGGAGAAAGAAAGTGTCTGCTTATGATCTCAAGCATACATGTATTTAGTTGGCATTATCAACATCTTGTCTGAATATTACACATTTTTTATTTTTAAATACTCAAGTTGCATTTACTGGTTTCTTAAAGGAGCCTTTTTATTATCACTATAAAAAAATGTGTATGTTACAATTAGCTATAGGTTTGATTGTCTTCCTACCCCTTACCTTAGCTTCTTATAAAATTGAACACGTTACATTTGTTTTATAATTATGATACATGGTTGCCACCCACTGATAATTCATATTAACTTCTTGTCTCCCACTCATGACCTTGTCTAGGATTATATTTCAAATCACATTTTACCATGATCAAAATTCTCCGCTTTTTAGTGTAGGTCTGACACCTAATTGGTTAATCAGGGTAAAGCCACAAGCCTCATTTTAATTTTGTTTTGTTGTTATCTGCTTTTTGAAATTTAAAAATATTTTTTTACTCACTAGTTATTACTATTGCCTGAGGAAGCACATTTTGTGTGCTGAAACATGAAAGGTAATGTTTTGTTTTAATCTCATATAATATATATATATATATATATATATATATATATAATTATATAATGCATCATTCCCATCTAACAAAGCATGTCCAGTAAATTGCTGGAATTTTAGATGTATTTGCAAAATCTGAAGTTATAATTTTTAACTATCTATATATGTGTGTGTGTGTGTGTGTGTGTGTGTGTGTGTGTGTGTGTATAAAAATATAAATTTGGATGTTGAAGTCAACACCCAGAGGAAAAAGTACAGTCTGTTTCATGCTAAATGCAATCATCATGCCTGATGATTGCGTTTAACATGAAATAGACTGACACCTCTGGGTATTGACTGCAATATCCCGTTTATATTTACAAATACACTTTATCACTGATATTGAGTACTTTAAGTACCTTAAAATTATAATTTAGTATATATATATAGATATATACAAGTATGGTGTATATGGAATAAATTCCAATAACCAACAATTACTATTCTTAAAAGAGTGCTCAATACAGAGTAGAGCAAATATAATTATTTATTTGAAAATTATAACATAAATATGTTATAAAATCACTACAAAAGTAGCCATATTGTTTCAACACCTCTGGTGTCTTATCAAGTGATGATTTTGAATGTAGAATAAAAGTTTTTAAAAGATTCAAATTAATTAACCACCCCTCGCAAGGGGAAACGCTGTTACATAAGCTGGAATGACCAATCAAAATACAAGTATACGGGAATTAAAAAACTTGACAATGAAGTAAGGTTATATTCATTATAATAACTATTAAATGCTTTAAAGTTGGGGTTATGCTAAAACAGAGGACTGTACCCCCCGGAGCCACAACTACTATAGTTATGGTTATAGAGAATTTCAGTTGAGTTCCACCACGGAATATGTGAGCAGGCGGCGCTATATTGAATCTGATTTGCTATCTCTTCATCACTGAGGCACGTTGGAACAGTTGGTATGATGTTTGCTTGACAACCTAACTATCAGGGTTTCAATTCTTGGTAGTGGATGCACACTGCTGATGAGTCCCAAATATAGGACGAAATGGCCGTCCAGTGCTTTCTGCATTCTGTTGAGGTTTCTTTCAGACTCAATGAATTACTTATATATATATATATATATAGATATAGATAGAGAGAGTTATATATCATAAATAGAGTTTAATATTTCTCTCATATTATATAGGATTAAAACAAATATAAAATTTGTCACTCAGCTGATTGATGTTATATTCAGCACCCTGACTCCAGAAAACACACCTTTTTTGTTATCTTTTGTTCCATGTGTCAGGACATATCAGCAATTGACTGCCACTTATTTTATATTTTATTAAGATAAAAATAATAATTTATGCACTTTTTATTGGTGTTAGGTTGATTTTTTTTCATTGTGTGGGTGTGGGTGTGTGTGTGTGTTTGTATATGTATGTTCCATTTTATTTGAAAGATAATAGCCTAACGCTAATCACAGTTAAAAGAACTAAAAACTAGTTTTACTAGGCATTTTCAAAACAAAAGCACACTCAGTTGTCACTCATTGACTCATCGAACTGTTTACAAATCTCTTAAAAATCCAATACAGTGTAACCCGGATATAAGATACCCGTATATACGAGAAACCCGGATATAAGATAGATTTTTTATCTGGTCCCAAATTAGAGCCTGTGTTAATAAAACAAAATAGACCAAACCCGGATATAAGAGAAAACCGGATATAAGAGACTTAGCCGGTCCCGACAACTCTCTTATATCCGGGTTACACTGTATTTATCCTCCTAGAGACATGTTTCAAAGTCATTTAGTAAATTTAAGAATTAATTGGATTTACTGTAAAACTAAAAAAGTAATGTTTATTTTTTACTTAAAACTTAACATTTATACCTGTGAGGTCATAAAAAATAATCACACCCCTGACTTAAAAATGCTTAAAGAATTTAAAAATTAAAAATAAAAGAAATATGAAAAAACATCAATGCCTTGATTATTTATTATGCTTTAAATTATCTTTAACCTTAAATTAACATTATATAACAATTAAGTAAGAATATTATTTTTTATTCTATACGATTTTTATGAAACTTAGTAGAATGAATAATTTTATTTTTTTGTACTACTAGTCTAGCTAGAAGTATTTTTTTAGTTTAATTTATTTTTATATTTTAAACTTAGTAGAATGAATAATTTTTTATACTACTAGGCTAGCTAGTAGTTTTTTTTAGTTAAATGATACTTTTGAGTTATTTTATTTTTTTAAACTATTTTCGTACCTGTTTGATATCATAAAATAAAATATCTAATTGCACCCAATGATCTAATGTATGTTTTTTTTTAATTATTTTAGATTTAAGCAATTAATTATATCAAATTAATTAAATTACTCACCCGAAAAAGTATTCAAAGGCGGTAATTCAGAACTCTTTTCTTTTTTGTTTTTAAACGTCTACACAAAAAACTAATAATTTAAATTGCTAAAAGTTAAATTCTATTAAAAAGGTTTTCACTCGAAAATGGCATTTTTAAACTTTACATTTTTCGATTCTTCAAACAAATCTATGATGATGAATAATAACAACAACAACAATAATTCTTACGAACAGCAACGTGAAGAATTTCAAAATTGTACTGAAAATTTACAAATAAGTTTTAAAAATAAATATTAAGAACTAAGAAGGGTAGTTTTTGTTTCTGCCCGATCTGGAAGAAAATAGAATAGATTATGCAAGCAAGCAAACTGTCAGAAAAATTTGTTTTTGAGTTTTGATTGAAGTCTTTGGTAAGATTCGGGTGAATTTTTTTCCGTATGTTCACATTTGATATTGCATAATTTTTACTGAAATAATATCTTCAGTGATTTTTCTTTATCTAACTAAAACTAAAAAGAAATTGACGAACACTCCCACATTAAAAATACAGACGCGATATCGAAAAGCGGGGGCGTGAAACAGCCATCCCCGCCCCAATATTTCCACAAAGTTTTCTCATAAAATAACCTATTTCAATATACAAGTCATTCATTAAGTACTGGAAATTCTGTTTAGAATTTCCTGATGTTTGGCAAATATTTTAAAACGGTGCCGATTTTTTTTGCTTTCATTTCTGGAAAAAAAGTATATATTTTGGACCCCTTGGTTGTACCTAATCGTTATTTTATAAAAAAAAAAAATTATAAAATTTTCAGTATAATAGTGCACTACCGTAAATGTGTGATTTATTCATTTGTATATTCCGTTTTCCTAGGTGTATAAGAGTGCTCTAATTTAAAATTCTTTTTTGAAAGTATTTTTTAACACAGCAAAATTTTAAAAAAAATGAAAACTTATTCATTTTTATGACAACGCTAATTAAATTATACCGTTTCGCCTGTTGCATTCCACATTTTTATCCTAACCAACTAACTTCTAAATATATAATTTCGCGCACTGTTTTCCTTTATTTATTTTTTTTTTTTCGGTTCTTTAATGATATGAACAGCACGAACATTGGTCAAAGTTTCATTGAGGCAGCCAATTGTGTCATTGCTATTAGTCACACCCCTCGACACGTCAGCCACTGACGCTGAAGAAGTCGGGGGAAATCTAATTAAAAATATACTACTCGACTCAATCAATACACGCAACTGAAGATACAAGTTTTTGTTGTTTGTGGGCATTTCAAATCTGGCCTCGTGGATATACAGCTGATTTGTTATTTATATAAAAAAGGAAAAATTAATTGCAAACAGGCCTTTAAAAAACTGAAAATATATGTTTTTTTTTAGTTAGTAAAAAAATTTAAATTTAAATTTAAAAACAAACAGGAAATAACGTGATCACTGATTTCACTCAGTGACTGACTTGACTTCATTTGGGATAATTTTTCTCTTTTTCATTATTTTTCAACAGTTTCAAAATATTTACAATAAATCCCGGTTCGATTTCGACGATGTAAATATGGAAAAATTGCCTATAATGTCAATAAGATGGGACGACGGATTTTTACATTACCTCTGTTTAAATTTCTACAATTCGTACCACCAATTTACCACAAGCAAAAGATCAATAGAAAGGAATTGGAGTGAAGGGAAAAGCCTTTACTTTACAAAAAGGCCGCGGGGGAAACACAACAGACGTATTATTAATTCTCACACTAATACCAAATTATCAACAACCAGATTAGAAATTACCTAAAATTTTGAGGAACGAGACAAACTGGAAAAAGTTTTCTTTTGCAGGAAGTAAACTTTACAAACAAAATTAGATAAGAAAAAAAGCTGTTCATTTTTTAATTTTCTTCCAAACTGATGCCTCGTAAGGGGTCTTCGAAGACCGAGGGTAATTAAAATTTAAAGGGTAGTGTCTTCTTTTAGAAATCAAGAAAGAAAAAGCTAAGGAAATGACGTCCAAAAAAACCGTGTGTACATTTTTCTTTCATTTTTAAACGCGTTTATTAAACAATTAAACTTTTTTCCTGTATTGATTACCATCATTTTCAACAGTTTTGTTAGTAAAAACATTTACATTTAAATTTTATTTTGAATCTGATATTTTAAAATTGTGCTGATATTTACAACAGTTAACTACAATTTTCTTGGTTTTTAGGAGAATTTTATTGTTTACTTTTAAAAAGACAAAACACACACACACACACACACACACAAAACAATTTGAATTGCACTACCACGAAATTTTAAAAACCCAATATTGTCTTTTTTTTTTTTTTTTAAATCTTTCTGTGTCAATAATAATGTGATTGGAAGATTCATTTTTTTTAAGTGTTAAAAAAACTCAGGTTATTCGCTCGTATAGGTTTTTTTTTACCTTTTAAGTACTAATGAAAATGAAATCGCTATTTTTTCTTTTAAAATCCAAATCACAATGCAATGCACATTTTTCTTGTATTTTAAAAATTCTATTTGATTAACTTTTTTAATCGCAATTATGAAATTCTTGCCATAAGCCGGATTTCATTTTTCTAATTCAACCCGTTTAACCCCAATCAACAGAAAACTTTCTAAAATGTGTATGATGGACTTTTTCTCCCGGTTGTTGAGGCCACAGTCATCCCCGCGACCCACCAAAAGGCGTGTGGTACCCAACCACATCGTAGAAAAATCCCTGAGTCACAAAGAACACCCAAATTACGAGTATAAATCTAACAAGATAAAAACTACCAAATATACAATACTGACTTTTCTTCCGAAAAATTTATTTGAACAGTTTCATCGACTCGCAAATGTGTATTTCATATTAGTTGTGGCCCTCAATTGGATTCCCGAAGTTGAAGCATTTGCTAAAGAAATAGCAATGATTCCTGTTATATTTGTCTTGGCCGTAACGGCCGCCAAAGATGTCTTTGAGGATTTCCGTCGTGGTCGATCGGACTATCAGATTAATAGGAATACATGCCGAGTCTTCTCACGGTAAGTGATTTATTATTAACTATTTTGATGTTTAAGAACCTTACTGATAAAATGAAATAAATCTCCTTTCAGCCCTTCTTGAAAATTCGGCTCTTTGCTAAAAAGTTTAAAAACTCATAATAAAAGAGAGAGAGAATGAAGAACACTTATGGTTCTCCTCTTAAAATCTTTGCTTTGACAGCTAATCTGCCAGCTGTTTTTATATTTGAAACATTTGTGTTCGTTGTTCAGTGTAAACTGTAAAATAATAAATAAAAACTCTGAAAGTGAATTGAAATGAATCCTACTTAAATTGTATTTAATGGGGAAAAAAGTACACTCTCTCATACTAATGGTGGAGAATTGAATGACAATATGAAAAACCTGCTATATACATAGAATATATTTTTTATTTTCTAATTCAATTATTAAATTATTGTTTGGTGTTATTATCAGAAATATTTTTCCACCAATTTGAAAAATATAATTTTGAATAAGGAATTGGTTTGAGGTTTATTTCTTGGTTTCCAATTATGGAAATCAATAATTGTCATTGTAGAGAAGATTATTCTATAACAAACTGTTTGTAACAAAAGACACTATGACAATTTTATTAGCTGATACAATTCAAATATTTGAACAAAACTGTAATCTGAAGTAAAATATTTAGCACCATTTTTCTTGGTTTTAAATGTAAAATATTACATACATTGCTGGCCACTTGTGTCCGAGGATGTCAACTAGGGTGGATAGCCAATCCCTATTGCAGGCGCCTGCTCAGGCATATTTGTGTTTGCTGAACACCCGCAGAGCCCACCTGTGGTTTATACTGCAACTATACTGAGTAGGTTTTAGTTACAGTTTCTGGGAGAAAACACGTTATCCAGCATGATCAACAGTCTGAACAAGGTTATTAAGTTCAAACCCTCTATCATGATGATTTGTGACTGTGCTAGCACAACCATCGATGACTCCCCAAACAGTTCTGTCTACCTAATTTCACTCACAACGCTCGAGTCAACCCATGGTAGGATTTTCAGGAACTTTCCAAAAGTGCTGCATGTTGGGATCACCTCCCCCAGACTGATAACATCAAGATGTCACCTTCCTGACAAATCAACCATGGTGAGGTTTGAACATGGATCAGAAAGCGAACATTCTAACCACTCAGCCATGTATCTATACATACATGCATACATCCGCACACTATCAATCTACCTGTAAGAAAAAGAGAATTGGATTATATTTTGCAATTCTGTCCAGGGTCAGTGTGCTCTATAAAATGTGTTACAATGATTGTTTGATTTTGTTGTTTTATCAACCCTTTGTGGGTTATTTCAAGCCAAAACATATTTTGGATTGTAAGAATAATTCTTGTTTTTTCCCGTTTTGCTAGTAAATATTGCATTAACAATTTTTTAAAGAATAG
>OZ038505.1:45526959-45536959 GCA_964036315.1 Acanthosepion esculentum
TCCACATCTTCCTGTCCCTTTTAGTTCTTAATACATTTTGTCTTTCTGTTTTTCTCCTAAACCCTGTTGCACTAACCACTTACTCAAGCTCACTAGGTATGTTATCTGCTGTTTCTTTCTTGCTTTCAATCTGTCCTGTGAGTATCAGGTTTTCCAAGCCTTCTTTCCTCATTATGTACCCTAGAAATCTCAAATGTCTCTTCCTGATGTTAAGTATGTTTCCATTTTGTTTTAATTTTCTCTAAAACTTCATCATTACTCAAATGTTTGCGCCATGGTATACTCAGCATCCTTCTCTAGAACCATATTCTGTTGCTTCAAATCTCTTCATCTTTGAGGAGATTGTCCAGCACTCACTGCCATACTGTAATAACCTCCAGAAGAGGTCATGATAGTGAATTAATTACTAGATCTGCTGCTAGGAATGTTGGTTCACAGTGTCATGCACAACATTTTTCTTGCCAGAATCGATCTTATACATTAATAAATCTACAATTTGTCCATGCTTTGAATATTGCTGCTACATCTCGTTTGGTGCTTCTACTTTGCATTTAGAGATTCTTGATAAAATTCAAAGAAGAATCTGCAATGTTATTACTTCTGATCTGGCATCTTGGGTTCAGTCTCTTTTCCACTATCGTAATATATCTTTTTGTGCCTTTTCTATAAATATTTTCATGGTAAGTGTTCTGATGAGCTTTCCTCTTTACAAAGTTAAGTACAGTACTAAATTACCATCAAGGTATCATCATTTTACAGTTGAGCTGGCTAGATGTAACTGTAAGTTCTATGCTAACAGTTTCTTCTATCACACTTTTCACTTGTGGAATTCTCTTCCAGATTCTTGTTTTCCAATCAACTTTGATCTTCAAAAATTTAAATCCAGTATCAATCGTTATCTTTTGTCTTAATTTCTGTTCTTTTGTTCTTATTCCTTAATAAAATTTTTCTTTTTCTCATATTATTTCACATCTTTACATCTTAGTGGCTTTATTGCCTTGCATCTGGTGAAATGATTAAAAAAAGTGAAAAGTTGTTCAGATGATGATATTCCTTTTTCATGTTCCTTTTGTTTCTACCACAAATCAACCAATCCATTCTACAGTTTTCTTCAGATGTACAATTTACAAAGAATAAGATGGGGTCTGTTAAGAGTAAAAATATAATTAAAATTTGTTTTTGTTAGAAATCAACACAAAGAACAAATTCAACAGTCCAAACATTTCTTGGAATGTAAGATGTTTGTCGTAGTCTTTTTAAAGTTTAAGAGTGCCAACATGTCTTGATTGCCCAAGTTAAAGATGGTAAGAGACACATAATAATTGAAAAACTAAGACTTACATTTTTATGGCAAACAGAATCTTCAAATCAGTTGAGAGTAAAATCAAATAGCAAAATAACATTTAGATCACAATGAGGATATGATTATCACTCTTTGGAATAAATAACATTATTCAATGCGGTAGTCAATGAAAATAAGTTAATGTCAAATTATTGCAATGAAAATGTTTTTATATCATCTCTTTATGGTACTTCAAGCATTTTAGATTTTACAATATTAACCTTTAGCACCCTGCATTATTCATAGTATTTAATCCATTGAATGTAAGTGACCAGACATCTGCACTAGCACCATCTTCAATTTTCCTGTTGTCATAGTAGGATATGACAACACTAGTGCAAAATCCAGCCATATAATTGTCTGATGATCAGAGTTGCATGCAGTGCCTGTACAAACTTATTGCTTGACAAATGAAGTCTCCTACATACAGAGTGCAAGTTTTCATTGAACAAAATTACTTTTAAAATGATGATTTTAATTAGCATTTAATTTTAATTCTTTTTTTTAAATTACTAGGCATAGAAAATAATTTTGTCAAAAAGAATGTAAAAAAGAATGCAGATATTGGTTGGTTGGTTGATTTTGTTTGGTGGCATATAAATATCTATGGGTTATTTAATGCCGAAATCTAAATATTTTGAACACAATTGTATGCCTTTGACTACAGACAAAATGTATTGTCGGTAATTCTACTATAATAATGTATTGCTGGTCATTTTGTTTTAAAATAGTATCGTTGGTAATTTTTTTAATATAAAAATATTTTTCTATACTTTCATAGTGTTTTTGTTTGGTGGTTCAATATGTTCATAACTGGGAACCTGACAGGTGCTTACCTGGGAACGGCAGCAATTAAGTCCCATGCTACTCAAAACCTCCAATCTCCTGATCAAAAGCATTACAGATACTTCGTGAAAAAATAATGTAAATTCAAAAGTAGAAATGAGAAAAAAAACAAAAAAAAACAAATGATTGTAATTTTATCAAAAGTACATAAATTTTTTTCCTATTTTCATAATTTCTAATTTATGAATATTTTAAATTTTAATGACAAAGCTTTAAATTTAAAAAAAGATTATAACAAATCTAAAAACTTTCAGTTCAAAATAAAGTGATTTTTCTCTTTATAAAACAAAAATATCAATTTTAAACAATTATTTGAAATTTGATACACTTTTACTTATAAAATCCAACAATGTTTTCACAATAAAATTAATATTAACCAACTGAAGATGATAACATTTTAAGGATATACATTTATATAAGCAAAATATACCATGTGAATTTCAGCTTCTGACATCTATCCTTATTAAAAATATTAATGTTTTGGTAGTGTCAGGTTTTATTATGCAAATAAAGTGTGAGATATTTGTTTTTTAATTATAAATAAATCCCAAAGAAGTTAGCCTTGAAATTTATTTGATTAATACAGCAACCCATATACCTAAACAAATTATTATTTTACATGTAAATATCAGCTCCTTGATCATCTGTAACCTTCATTAGTTTTTAATTCATTGATTTTGTTAACTTGTCTATTTCATCTTTAATATTACTTGTGGTAGATTTTATTGCTTCCTGGAGGTTTTCATTGTTTGAATATGGTTTTCCATTTTCATATACATCTCTTTTAGTGATGAACTGCAAAAAGGTTATTTAATTAATTTGATATCTTCAAAACATTTTTTGGCAAGATAAACAATAGTCAATTTTGCAGAGTGTGAAGGAGTATTGTTTTGTATGAATATACTATCTAGTGGCCAGCTTTTTGAAAAACACTCAGAAAATGTCTTTCCAAAGAACTTAGAAAAATTCTCTAAATTTATCTTGATACCATTACCAACTTTGAAAGGACATACAATACTTGCCCAAAATATTGTTGATATTTTTTAAATGGCGTTGATTGATCATTTCCATGAAGGATCAAACCTCTAGTTTGGCCATCAGGTTCATCCAATGTAGCTCTACATTCATCATTAAAAGTTAGTGTTAAACAAAAACACATTTTTCATTCAACTTAAACATTTCTCTTTGTGATGTTTACTTAAATGTGGTAATTTTGTTGCTTTCATGTTTTTAGCCAAATGTTCTGAATATTCTGTACCTTTTTCTTTATTTAGATTTACAACAGCAGATTCTTTAAATATTTTCTTTCTGGTGAATCGAATTTCCTTCATTATTATTCTTTTAAATTTTCATCACATCTTTTTCTTTTTTTTTTTTGTAACTTTCTAAAGTAATTTGTTTTTGTTTTTATCTTATTTTTCAATTTCTTTTTTGATTGTTTCCTGCTCTCTTTTCAATATTTTTTAATTTTTTTAAAGTTTTGTCCCCATTAGTCAATAACTTCACAATATTTTTACCTCTTTTATCTTTCTTACAGTCTATAACAATCTTTTTATGTTTGAAATTAAAAACATAAATATCTATAACTGTTATTATATATGTTTATTTACAATATGTTGAAGAACCTTCCATATCTCAAAAGCACTAAATAAGTTGTAAATATTTCTAAAAAAACAGTATTATGAACTGTAATTTATCGTATCAATAAATATATGTCCTGAAAATTATACCAATATCAATTGATTAAAACCAATTTTATTGTGAAAACAGACTTGAACAATAAAACCTAACAGAAGCTAGAAAATAATTTCTGTGGCTTTTTATATCTTTAAAAAGTCATAAAAGGACTTTTAAAAAATATTTTTGCATTTTAAAGGTGATGATATTTATGCGAGAAAAATTGCATTTTATTCAGTCCCTTTTACATAAAAAAAAATTATTTTGCAAATTCTACTTTTAGTGTAGATTAAATGAAAAGTCTTCAGTAGCCCAATCTATAAACAAATTTAATTGAAATTTTACTAAACTTTGAAAGCTCGAAAGAAGTTTGAATACCTGAAATAAAAACATTCTCAGCTTGAACTGCAAAAATGTCATTGATTATCTGTAAGGACATTTCATTTAATTCATGGTCATCCTACACAAGCCACTGAATGACTTTGTACCTAAGTACAGGAGGTTAATCCAGTGACACAATTAAGTCATTCTGCCCATGATTTTTAACTTGGTCTTTTGTTAAGATCTTAAGACCTGAGAAGCAAGAAGCAGCAATTTCATAAACACAAGCTTTCACTTACAGCTAAAAATGTTACTTTTATTATTATCATTAGATTTCTGTCTGTTAGACAAATTTTTTTGTGTCTATCTAGATTTCCATCCTATAGATATTGCATCTTTGAAATTTGATGATTTAAGGATAATGGAAATAAAATGATATTTGTATACAAGATAACAAATATATAAATGTAAAATATATTTTAAAATGACCCCTCATCCCAGCTTATAAGAACTTTAGCATATTAATTTAATAAGTACTTTAGTATATTCATTTTTACCTGAAATACAGGTTTGATGAATTTGATTCAATAGTTTGAATAGCTGAGATCTTATAATAAACTATCAGAAGAAAAAGATGGATTCAAAATGTCTTAAAATCTGATCCCAATGTGATAAAATAAAAGCAGTTTAGATGAAGGTTTTCTTTTAATGAGAAATTTGAGCTTGATGACAAGTACAGATATTCTTTTGGGTTGTCCAGAAAGTTCAGGGAAATTAAAACACAAAACAAAATTACACCATTAAATATTTATTCAATATTAACTATCTTGTTGCACAACCTTTCTTCATTTTTCACTTAACTTAGATTCCATCTTCCCAGAATTTTAGTGGTTTCTCAGTAAAGAACTTATTAAGGTGTTTATTTATGCCATCCAAAGAATTAAAATTTTTACCATTGAGCTTATTTTGCAAGGACCTGAATAAGTGAAAATCCAAAGGAGCAATATCTGATGAATATGGCAGGTGGTGTAACACATCACAGCCAAGATACAACAATTTTTGCTGGGTCACCAAAGAAATGTGAAGTTTATCACTATAATGATGGAAAACACCTTTTCTGTTTGCCAATTCTGGGTGTTTTTCTTAAATTGTTTCATCCATTTGTGAGCAGTACTTTTCAGAATCAATTGACTGGTTACTTGACAGAAGCTCATAATACAGGATTCCTTTGCAATCCAACCAGATGCACAGCATGACCTTCTTAAGATGAAGACCTGCTTTTGAGGTGGCTAAAGTTGACTCTTGTCACTTACCCCAGGATCTTTTTCACTGAACATTGTTGTAAATGATCAATTTTCTCATCATCCATCACAATTTGCTTAAAAAAGGATGTATCTTTGTTTTTGTACAGAAAATCACCGATGAAATGCGATCCAAATGATTTTTTCACTCCTATTATATCATGCCCAAACATTGCAGCGATTTGAGTACCCAAGCTTCACTAAGTGCTTATAGATTTTGATAAATTTAATGTTTCTGCCAATTCTCGTGTTGTGTAATGCAGGTTATTTTCAATCAGTGTCTTGATTTGGTTGTCATCTGTAGCAAGGGGTCTGCTTGAGGGTTTATTCATCAATAAGGCTACCAACTCTAAACTTAGTGAACTACTTCCATACAGTTCTCTCAGCTAAAGCACATACCTTTTTTGATGTTCACAAGGCGTTTTTGCCTTTACTGTATAAAAAAAAGAAAAAGAAAGCATCAAGTGTCTAAAATGCACCTTATAATCTTCCATTTTCATAGGGATGCATAATTGATAAAAATTAAGTAATTTTAAACTTTCTTTCTCAAGAGATAGTTTGAAGTGTGCTCTAATCAGAAATGTAAGCATATTATATCTGTCAATAAATTTGATGTGTTCTAATATGTTGGAACATGAACAACTAAAAATCAGCATGAACTTTCCTGACAACCCAATATTTTATGCTTTTGGATTTCTTTTTCTTTATTTAATTTGTATGTTTGTTTACATTTGAAAATTTTACAATTCCCAACATGAATACTGCCCTCTATAAATACATCCTTAATCAAGTGTAGATAACTCTTAACTTTTTACTTTATTTATACTCAAACATCTGAAAAGAACATTCATTTTACATAAAACCTTTTCTTTATCAACCAACTTACACACAATTGTTTGGAGCATATATATATATATATATATATATATATATATATATATATATATATATATATATATATATATATATATATATACAGTGGGGGGAAACAAATATTCATACACATACAAATTTTTAATTTATTGTATTTCCAACTAATGAATAAACATACTTTTCATATAATTAACTGTACATGGATTTTTATAACTAAATATGCATAGAAAACAGAAAAAAATTTGATTTAATAGAAATAAATCTCATAGAAAGGTTAATAAATGAAAACATCATTGTTAATTTTGCAAATATTTTAATGCCTTTTTATATCATCCTCAGACCAGTAATTTTAAAATTGTCTGAATAAGATTTATAGTCATATATTTTTAATTGATTATATTAGTATTTGATATGTTTTGGATTAATAATAATATCAGGTTTCTTTTATATGTAACTGATATTAGAAGACAAATTATCAAACAGTCATATTCTGATATAATTTGAAATCACTTTCTAGAAGAACTTTTTTACAAAACCAGGACTTTATTCAGATGATGAATGAATATACATTTATATTTAAATCACAAAATATGAAAGGCAAATCCTTTAGTGGATGGAAGTGTTTTTTTTATTAAAAGCTAAGGTCAAATTTAGAAAGAAGTTAACGAGAAATGAACTCATAAGCAATCATATACAAGATAAGCCTACTAACCTTTGTTCTACAACAGATGGTTTTATCAATATATGGATACTAAAGAACAGAAACTGCAACTGAGAAAGACAGCTTCAACTAGAATAAAACACACATAGAGACATGTTGAAAATTACTATAAGACGATAAAGCTGTTGTAAATTCTCGAGTGGCTGGCTTTTTGAAAAGCTGGCCACTTAAGACTTACATCACCATTTTCTCTTTTTATTTATAGTAATTTGCAATATATCTTGCTCCTCCATGTTATGTTTTTGTAGCACCAAGAAATTGTGTAAATAAAATATATCTTACATTTCAGATTTGGAATCACCTTTGTTAAATATAAAACTCCTGAAAATTTATGAATACCATACTTCAATGATGGTCACCCAGCTTTTTACTTTTTATGTTTCAGCAAATAAACAAATCCTAGATATGATACATTCTTGCTTCATTAAATAAATCTCAAACTAATTAGATTAAATTACTTAAATTAATAACATTTTTTGAATAAGTAGATGAAACAATTTGCATTACTAAACTGTGACATCAAGTCTACATATGAAAATTAATTTGTAGTTAAGAGAATTATTGTAGACTTAACCAAAGTGTTGGACTTGGATAACTGAAAGGAACTATGGCTTGAACAAAAGAACTGTCAATTGAAACAATGGGAATGATTATAAAATGAATTTGAAAAGGAAATTCAACAACCAATATTGATTATTCTCAGTTAAGTGTCTGGGATTTGATGTAAATCTGAATAAAATAGGAAAACTTGTAAAAGAAAAACATTGAAGACATGAAAGTACCAGGATGAAAAACTAAAAGAAATATGAATTGGAAATAGAAAATAAACAACAAATAGAAACAGGGGTCAAAGTTTATAAAGAAATCAACTGAATAAAATGTTATTTACAGAGAGAAAAACTGAATGAAAATCAGTACTAACATTTAATGAAATGTTATTTAGGCAGCGAAAAACCCACTAAAGAGAAGGAAACAACGTTGGCTAAAAGGAATTACTTTCAGGGAATGCAGATGAAAGTGATATTCAATTATGAATCTGCAATGATGCTAATGAACTTTTGTCTAGTATCATTCCATTGAAATGTATAAAAATAACTGAAGAAAATAAACAAATTTATGATATTTATGGTGCATGTCAGCTAAAAGAAGCAGGGGAAATGACAATCAACAGATAATGCACAAGTGTACATTAAAATTTTGGACCCCTTTCTTTTTATGTTGATAGAAAGTAGATTTGGTGATGATCATTTTTCATTAGGAAAGACATATCTCAATAATAGCAAAACGTTCGTAAAAATGGTTCATGACAAGGTTTCATTCTGTAAAGTTGATCTGTCAATCACTATTCAAGAAAGTTGGAATCAGCTTGGTGTTTATGTCAAAGAATTCAGGCCATCATAAAAGCCCAAGAAGGAACAATTAAGTATTCATGTGATTTTTTAATATGATTTCATAATATTTTTCTTTATCTGGAGAAAAAGTCATTAATTTAAATAATGTAATGGGTTTTTATATATTTCAGGAAGTCAACATGTTTAGTTATTAAACATGATTTTGTGTTATAGCCATAATTTGTTAAGTATTAAAAATATCTGTCTCTCCAGCCTTTACCTGTGGTGATCCCATGATTTTTGACAGGGGAAATATATTTCTTCAGATTTTAGGATTTTTAGCAGAATATAAACTTGAAATTGTGAAAAATACAGCAAAATCAAAGCGTTATCAAAAAACCACATAACTGCCTTGTAATTTGAATAGCTACAAAAATATATCATAAAAGTTGAGGATTTTCATTCATGAAAATACATTTTTAAATGTTTGTAAATTATCTTTTGTAATCTTTAAAAGTTAAATAGCTTTAGAAGTATGAATTTAAGATGTCTGACTTAGAAAGATTTTTGCTTTTTAATCAATAAATAGGACAGTTTCAATAATCTCTTATTTCTGAACCTGTTTAATTGTTTTTGCATGCATCCCAATATGCATGTAAACTTTGACATCAGTATTGTTCCATTGTTGCTACTTGAGATAAGCAAGTGACTTTTATTACATTATCATTATTTGACTATTTTTTTTTTCACCTAGCCTCATAGTTCGGATGTACTTTTAAAAAGAATAATTTTAGAATATCTTCAAAGTTACAAGAAATAAATTTTAACAATATCAGAAAACTTCCATAAATTTTTGTGTGTATGTGTGTGCACGCAAGAACCAAATATAATTAGCATGATTGTTTGACCTAACACATCACCATTTTTAATAATCATAATATCTGTATTAAAGCTAATCTTTCATTAAAATAAATTACCTATTTTTCTTTTTATTGCTACTGTGTTGTTAAGTATGATTTTTTTTTAATACAAATTTGATGCTAGACTATTATGCTGTTGTCGCATGTTTAAAGATAAAATTGACATTTGTCCATAGATTGAAAGTTGCCTAGTTCACTCATACTGCTTCAATACAATAACATGAAATTGTTGACACTTTCTGAAGTATTCGGGAACTTTGACAGTAATTGCTGACAATGACCATAAAGTGAATGGCAATATTTTTATCCTAATCTGTTTACTCATTTCACAATATTTATTATAACAAAATTTAAAATGCAAATAAAACTTGGAATGGTTACTTTTTTACTCTACATATTTCTATTAATCTATATAATAAATGTAAATGTCCATATGCCACAGTGTTACATTTTTTCAATTAAGTGACACAACTCTCATGTTACAGAATAACTCGTGTTACAGAAATTTTGGATTCCCATGTTTTCATTACTGCAATTGTTTACCATGATTATTTTACATGAGTTTTTGCAACAAATTTTTTTGTACAATAACAATTCTTATAACTTGTGAATAATCAAAATTGTGAAATCTAGCAAAATTTACTCATGAAATAAAATAATTGTTTGTA
>OZ038505.1:45541959-45551959 GCA_964036315.1 Acanthosepion esculentum
ACAGTGACTCAATTCTGCCGAAGAGTCATGCTATATTAGCTTAAATAGTCACTGTTTACAAACTCACACCTCAAACCAAAGAGCTCAACCGAAATTAATTTTTCAGGAGCCAATATATATATATATATATATATATATATATATATATATATATATATATTATCCCTCACCACTAGCACGACTGTGAGTTTCATGTACAATGCTTATATTGTATGCATGTGTTTTGTTAGCAATTTCTTTCTTGTATATTTGATAAAATACTATAGAAATATTTCTTTTGAGAGATTTTTGAGTTTTACTATGAGTGTTTTTCTTTGTGATCAAGATTATAGATATTTATAAGATATAGCTACTTTAGGCCATCTTTAAGGAATAAGGCTGTTTTTAATAGGATTAGGTGTTTACTTTCTCTCATGTCTTATTTTGATAGTTTTAGTGGCATGTTGTAAATGCAAATTTATGAATATGAAATGCCAGGCAAAGTAAAAACACTTACTCTACTGGAAACCACTTTACTCCTTTAAACTGGATAAAGTGACTAGAAGTACTTTGAGAAATAATACTTGGAAATACATATATAGTCTTGAACCATTATTAAAAATCACTCATAATAAAACAAGACAAAATAAATAAATTCTCAAAGAAAATATTTCTATTATCATCAATCATCAATTGCTGAAAATTTCTTTGGGAAAACCCACTACTAAAAAATTTGATCAAATATCATTTTTTTTTTTTTTTTCTGAAAGGATTCTTGTTTGGACTGAGAACTTTTCAGTGATCTCTCAGTTTCTCACACACACACACACACACACACACACACACAATAACTTTGTACTTTACTAAAAATGGTTAACCAAAGTAATTCTGGAAGATGACATTTTAAAGTTAAACAGTTTTCGTAATTTTAGAGCTAGATATCAAGAGACATAGCATTAATAATAAAATGCATTTGTTCACTTTTGACTATTTCTACCCTGACTTTCATGGAATTACACCCACTCTTCATTAGACTTGTTAAAAGTAAGTCTCCTGAAGAGTGGATTTAATCCTGTGAAATTTGTTATAGACAGTCATGAAATATGTGAACAAATTTATTTTCTTTCTGTTATGGGTCCTTACCTATAACTACAGAATGAACTCTTCCTAACACTATGTATACTACGCCTCTCAAGAGAGAGGGACGACTCGAGTTGAGCCGATAGTAGTTCACTCCAAACCAGACTGACAGTCATACTAACACCTTCCACATCTTGTATTATTATTCTGTGTAATATATCTTCATTATTTCTACTCTTGTGTTCATGTTGTTCTTCCTTGGTCCTAACCTGGACCATAACACTTTCTTAAATAAACCAAATTCTGTCATTGCTTGTATTATTCAATCCACGTGGAAACCAAGAAGCAAATCAGTCATGAAGCAAAATCCCAAATAATTGACTATTATTATTCTTAGTTGTAATTCTCTATTATCTATGTTTTAAAATATCAGCTAAATTTTATTGTGGAAGAAGTGATGAAGTAGCAAGATAAAAGGGCTTGGAGGATTTATATTGTCAAAATAGTAAATTAATAAACAAATAAACTGTGATGTCTTTTGTGGAGAGATCAGGACCTAAGCTGATTTCTTGATTTTTGTCCATTACTTTTTTTCCAATTCTTCACCAGGAAGAAACAATTGACAAATCAGAATATCCATATATTGGGTGACAACCAAAGATTAAAAAGCAAAACAGAAGACTGTATCAACAATTATATGATAAAATGACTATTAATCTTTGCTAACAGTTTTAATTCTTATCTGAAAAATCATGGGACACATCCAATTATTGATTTCTAGTCTACAAAATAATTTCACGGTGCAATGAAGGTATATATTCTCAGTATTTTGTAAGCGTGAATTTTTAATAGGTTGCATATTTGGAGTTTAGGTTATTTATTTTATAAAAGTAAAAATCCCATCAACAATAGAAAGAAAATGTCAACAACAAAATATGAATGATTCTTTGTCTCATCAATACAGGGTCGTTTTGCTGATAATCTTATATATAAATCTCAGTTTATGTGTGTCCACACAAAATCCTGAAAGTTAAATTTATAAAGTTGGTTGTCTGTCTGTATGGGTAAAAATATATAAAACTTTGACATAAAATCAATGTGTCTTTATCATTTTTATATACAAGCATGTGTCTTATATCTTTCCCAACTTAGTGGCCCTTGTTTAATGGGGGAAAGAAATTTGTATATTCAGCTTTAAAAATCAAATTTCCAAACAATTTTTTAATTTTTTTATTTCTGAGATATTTATTTTAAGTTTTGGTCATGAACTAAATCACTCAATGTATTTATTGGGTTTAAAAAAATAAAGCAAACATTAAAAACACATCCACAATCATTTGATTCTTATGTTGTCACACTTAGTTCTATGGTGCCTACATTCAATATATGAAATATAGAATTTTCAAATTGTTTAAACCTATTGAACTGTTTTAATGGCAACAAATTTGTTAACACCATTTGGCAGTATATTCCTCAGAGAAACAACTATATAGTAAAAGAAAAGGAATTGACTCATGAACTGTTGCTTATCATTGCTAATAAGCCAGAAGAGGTACTTAGATATGAAAATTAGGAACAATATGGTTCTGTTTAGAGCAATTACATTGTAAAAAACAAAATGCTGTTAATTTAGTAGGCACTGATTGAGATATATATATGTATGTGTCTATTATTACAGTTCAGTTTTGGCATCCCATTTTGGGTTTCTTTATTCTATCAGTATTGAGCACCAGTGATTTTTGTTAGGCAGGCATCTGTTTCTTTTTTTTTCTTTTTTTTTTTTTTTGCAGGATTTGTAATGGTAGGGTTTATGTTAGGTACTTTCCCTTCAGTTCTTAGTTGCTTTATTTTATATTATCGAATATAAACTCCTATATTTTACAGCCAATAAGTGAAGCACAAAACAAGTAAAAGATACTTACAAATAAATCTTACTAAAATCAGTAGATACAAAACACAGCTCCAAAATGAAATAATTGGATATGACAAATCACATGATGTACTCTCTACAACATCCATGTGGTTGAACTCCAAATGACCTGGGAATAGGTCAGGACTTGGGTCACAGAGTACGTTCCCACCAGAAATCAGATAGATTTAGTGAGCCGATCACTGATTCTCCATAAGCAATAAAAACGGCTGGTCAGCAACAGTCAAGACCAGATATGAAATGAAACAGTGAGTGGACAAATCAAAAACGGAACAGTCAGTGGACAGATCTGAAAATGGAGAGTCAGTGGTCAGATCTGTGAAATGGAACAGTCAGTGAACCAGCCCAGCATCAAGACACATTACCCTGACAATACATCAGTCAGCAATGATTTTCTTATATACAAAGCTATAGTGAAGTAAGCTTTTCTCAACTCTCCTTGTTCACTGTGTTTTAAAATTATTGCTATCACATGAAATCAGTCAGCAGTCACACATATTTCATTAGTGTGTGCTACACACACACACACACACACACACACACACATATTGGATACATATTGTTTTGAACTTTACAGACTCACTAGCAACAAATCATATTAAACTATTGATCTCTTCATGGCTGCAACAAAGAACATTCCTTTTCAATATGTAAATATATGTGTCTACTGTATAACTGTTATTGTCAGATTTAGCTTGATTTTCTTCCTTTTCTGCAAAGATCATTTCTTTGTGTTGTTTATAGTTTTGTATTGTAATTTGTGGACATGTCACTCAGATTTTATTTTTCCACCTAAAATCTGTGTAGTCTGCCCCCACAATATAATGGTTGTGTAATCAATTTCAAGCCTGACCACTTATCACTTACCATTTCTTGGTTCTTTCATGAGCTCTCAAATGGCTTCCTAGACCTGCATTTGTTTTCGCAACAAATAGGCATACTCATTCAGTCTTATCCCTGGATACAGCTTGCCATAGAATATTTTTCTCTGGGAACAGAGATGATTTTTTGGACCAGCAGATGATTTGGTAGTAAATGCACATAGAGAGTATATTAATTTTAGCTTCTGGTTAATTTCAGGCAATCTCACATGTCCATTTTAGCTATGGCATTTCATATGGTTAATAAGACTGGCTTTCTTCATAATAAAACATGAACATGCTTGCATCTATAGTTACCAAATTGCAGCATTAAACTAAAATTAAGATTTTGATGGTTATTTTTTTAAATTTATCTGCAAATAAAGTGTAAAAAAAAAAAAGGATTCCTTATTTGTACCATGAAAAACCTGTTGACAAATAATATTTTTGTTTTGGGATTAACCAGAGCTTTTTTTTCTTTCTTTTTTTCTTTACAGTTATTTAAGATACTTTTTCTAAAATAATGCTTAATTTAAGATAGATTTTATTTCGATGAATAGAAACATATTGTTTAATTTTTTTCAGTTATCCTAAGATATATTTCATGTATAAAACAGAAGATACAAATTTTTGTTCAAAATTTAATTTTAAAAAAATTGTGACAAAATGATTGCTTTTTTTGTATAGTAAAACTGATATCATAAATTGTACTCTGTACCTTGCACACAAGAGAGAAACATTAATAATTTAAGCTTTCACTTTCCCCTTTATTTTTAATGTTTTGATAGACATTATTTCACTTTAACTATACTGAATAAAGCTTTATGTAAACAAAAAAAAAAAATAAAACAGATGTTTTGAAAAAAAAGCCAAAATACAAAAGGACTTTTTATCACTATTATCTATATTGTACTAAAATAGTGAAGTAGTGAACAAGTAGTCATGACTGAGTTATAATAAAGATAAACATTCAAAATAAGATTTCCTTTTAATCTTACCAGATGTCTAAAAGGTAAGGCACTAGCATTTACTAATCTAACCTGTTTATTATTACACAAATAAAACATTGTTTGTGTGTTACTAGGATTAACATACTGTTTTTCTACAAAACTGCCATCAAGGTGCACTTGTTCAATCAGAGCAAGAGTGTGTAGATACCCTCCTCCTTGGATGTTAAGCAACTGGAACCACCTCTATATCTCTGGAACAAGAGCATCACCATCATCATCAAACTGCTTTCTGGATAAATATCATTTGAAAGGAACCAAACAGAAGGAATCAAGGTTGATTCCATGCGATTGAAAATATCCATTGACACCCCACCCCCCTCCTTTACAAAATAAATTAAAAGTTCAGAAGCCAGCAAAGGAGTCAATGACTACTGTATTTTGGGATATGAAAGGTATGCAAACAATATGCAAACTAAAGACTTCATACTACATAGCTAGATAAGTTAAAACAATCAAATAATGTGAAACACTGGAGAGACGTAAGGAAACTGTTTGCTTGAAAGAAATAAGGAAATTTGTGTAAGGATGTCATCCTGTTGCATTATAATGCCAACCACACACTGCTTACCTGAAGAAAGAGATGTTCTAGCAATATAGACAGGATGTTTTACTACATTCATTGTATAATCCTGATATGTCATCTTCAGTTTATCGGTTTGGCTCAGCATATGGCATTTATCTGGGAAATGATTCCACAAACCTGATATTCTTGTTGAAGAGACACAAGGGTTAACTGCTGTTGCTTGACGCTACCATACTGAAAAGCTGTGATACAGCAAAATGGTACTGTCTACGAATGACATATATATTGTCATCCACATACAAGCCTGTTTTGTTGTATCACAGCTCATCAGTGTGGCTAGACATCCAAATGCTTCAAGCCAGGATTGAAACTCGACTGATTTGGCATCAGTCCGAGATTCTACCCCTAAGCTATCGGCACACAACAGAGATACAGAGTACGATGAATAACTTGTCGTCTAAATTACACAAAAATGAAATTAGTACTGACATCTCATTTTAACAGATATTTTTACCAAAATTGCACAAAAATATCTTGAAATGTTAAAGAATAAAATTATTCAATAAAATTGCCATTGGCTTCAACCACGGCTACCAGACGACTTTGAAATCTCCTGCAACTCTTCTGGACAGTCTCCTTAAGTTGGTGAATGCTGCCATAATCCTTGCTTTCTGTTCATTTTTGGTGTTACAAGGAGTTTTGTTGGTCTCTCGCTCAACTGTGCCTTACACATAATAATCAAGGGAGTTGCAGTCTGGAGCATTAGGTATCCAGATGAAAGGGGTGATATGGTTGCAGAAATTGTCTGACAGCTATGACTGGATACTCCTGCTTGTGTGGCATGGTGCAGAGTCCTGTTTCAAGACATAGGGTTTTCCAGCAGCCACCCTCTTGACCCAGGGCAGCACTACCTCCTCAAGGCACTTGATGAAGGCCTCCGTGTTCAGGCTGATGGCCTGGGGGAAGATGAATGGAGGCATGATGTTGCCATCAATAGTGATCACTCCAAACACCTTCATAGTCACCATTAGACTCATCCAATTCTTTCTGAATCTTCTGTGCAGTCCTGACATGTTTATATTGGAGCTTCCTACATGAATGCTAAGTAGTACAGTATACTGTTTCCAAATTTCTGTCAGAGTGAATTGTGTCATAGTGCTCTTTTTTTCACAGATGGTGCCCAACTGACCTACTATAGTGTGCAGTCAACAAAATAAAAAACAAAGTGCATGTGTGAAATTAAAAGTATAAAATAGCGACAATTTACCCATTGCACTCTGTATATACATTCAAACATGTTTCATTGAATAATATACATATATTGTATTTACTTATTTTTATACTGATCCTTTTTATCAAGGAAGGCACTGTAGTTTTTTTTTAACCCAAGTACTTTCGATCTTTACTAAGATCATCTTCAGGGGTAAGTCAAACTTATTGTAACTGTGGTAAAATCTGCATTCCGTTGTGATAGTGATTTTGAAAAAAAATATGCAAACGTACTCTGTTACAGTTGTTTTAGAATTTGAAAGTTATCTGTTGTAGTTATGGACTTTTTTAAAACAAACATTTCAATATAATATGACAACTTTTTTGACAACTTTCATCATCTCAGTTCCACACATTTACTTGCATCAAGTCCTCTGGTGAGAGAGTTAAGGTGGGGGGAAACAGGTAAAGAATATTATTATTTATTTAGTTGGCTCTCTACACAGTGGCAAAACCACTGGGTGAGGGCCATTCTAACATAAACCCATGAGCAAATGGGTTGTTTGTGTCCTCCAGGGGTGACAAAGCAGGTCTATTTAAATACAGCACTGCTTTCCCCAACATGAGGAGGGTCTGAAAAAAGTAGCCTGAAACATTGCTTATTCACAGTCTCAACTTGATAGCCAGCTGCAACTGTCCCTTGGCTCTTTAAATGTACACACACTCAGCACCAGAATGAAAAACAGCATTAGTTTCTCTTGAGCTGATGGAGTACAACATTGACATAGTTGCTCTCAGTAAAACTCGTCTTGCTGGCTCATTGTAATTTGAGGAAGTAGGAGGTTAGGTATTTTTCTGGCCTAGTAGAGCATGACTGAAACGTGCCAGTCAGATGTTGGATTTCCGATCTCATCTTGTGAGGAAACTGAGCTCCCTTCCAAAAGGCCAATCAGAACATATGACACTGGCACTTGATCTGGATCACAACATAAATGCTACACTTATCAATTGCTATGCACCCACAAAGAACAGCACTCTGCAAGAGAAAGATGACTTCTTTTGACAACCTCTGTATTGTCATGTCCTATGTCCAACATAGGGATAAACTTATCCTAATGGGGGACTTCAATGCTCAAGTGGGTAATGATCACCAGGTCTGGGATGGTGTACTGGGTCATCCTGGTGTTGAAGGCATGAACTCCAATGGCTTGCACCTCCTTTCTATTTGCAGAGACTTCAATCTTGTAATCACCAACACCTACTTTCGGCAACTGAACTGCTGTAAGACATTGTGGATGCATCCTCTATTGAAAGACTGGCACCTTATTGACAATGTCCTCACTGAAAAGAGCAGTATCACATGTTCCTTTCATATCACCTGCTAACTTTCTGACCATACTCTCCTTCACAGTAAGGCTTCCTTTTGGCTTGTTCACAGGTGACTGCAGAAGACATTTGTGCCTAAGTGGATAAATGCCCTAGCTTTAAAATCAGAAGGAAAAAACAAAATAGGCTCTGCAAGCTGGATACTGTTCTCATGGCTTTAAAGATTACTAATGATATCAAGTTACCAAGGAAAACATTTTGAGATACAGTGCATACTGCTTCTTTGGAGGTGCTCGGACTGTTGGTTCAGGAACAACCAGAACTGTTTTGATGAAAGCAACGCTGAAATCCATCTACTCCTAGAGCAAATGCTCAGCTAAAACAAAGCATGGATTAATGATAAAAACTCTTCTGCAAAGAAGACTCAGTACCTGAAGTGCAAAAGTGAGGTTCAGTAATCTGTCAGGGAAATAAAAGAGGACTGATGGTCTGCAAAGGCTACAGAACTTCAAAAAGCAGCATATAGGAAGGACTTCAAGACCTTCTTTGATGGTCTAAAGAAGATCTGTTGTCACACCAGTATTCTCTTCAAATGCACAGACATTTCTCTTAGATACGTCTGATATCATGCACGGCTGGAAATAGCAATTTAAACACACCAGCCGTCACTGATGAAGACGTTATTGCAGCCATTTCCCAAAGTTCTGAAATACAAGAAATGTCTTTCGGGCCAACCTTGCAGGAAGTTTTCAACCCATCAAACAAATCTCTTCAAGCATAGCACCTGGAAAGGATGCTATTCTGCCTGAAATCTATAAGTATGGTTGTAAAAGTTAGTCAAAAAACTACACAAGCTCTTCAAAGTAATATAGAGGTTTGGTTGTGTTTCTCAAGACTACAAGGATGCCTTAATTTAGCACCTATACAAGGACAAAGGTAATAGAAATGTTTGTGTGATACCAATCATGGAATATATCTGCTGTTAATTGCTGGTAAAATATTAGCTGAACTGATTCTGAACAGTATTATCAAGCATGTCATCAATGAGATTTACTCAGAATCCTATTTGTGGTTTCAGAGTGCATGAAAAGAGCCAGGAGTTGTATAGGGTGTTTGCTGGCATTACTATGGCCTTCAATACTGTAAATCGTGAAGCACTCTGGAATGTTCTTAAAAAGCTCGGGATCCCAGACAAAATGTTGAATGTTATAATCTCCTTTCATGAGGGGATGAAAGCTGCTGTTGTATCTGATGGGGAATTCTCTGATTCCTTTGATGTTACAAATGGAATGAAACAAGGTTATATCATGGCCCCTGTTGTCTTTGCTCTATTCTGCTCAGTTATGTTCAAACATGCCTTTGATGACATGGACACTGATGTTAAATTTCAATTTTGAACTAGTGGTGGCCTTTCAAACCATCTAAGCAAAAACACTTTTTCAAGCTGATGTCATTCATGATCTGCTGTAAGCTGATGGTGCTTACATTTGTGACAACATCCCTAAGAGAAGCCCAAAAACTTGTCAACCACTTCTCTGTTTTTCTCAAGTTTTTGGCCTTACAATTATGTATATGAATTTTTAATTTATTAATCTCAGAATTTATCACTTTAAACATGATTTTTAATATCTACTCATATTTGAATAGATGCTTAGTTTATTTATTAAATAATTCCAGCTTAAATATAAATTTTTGTCTGAGACCAAGCAACATTTATACATGATATTCCAATGAATGGGTGTGCACCCAGGGAGGCTCCATGTTTTGAATGCCTATTCGGACTTTAGCTCGACCCAGACTTTAAGTGAAACTTACACATATGATCCATCACTAGATACTTGAAAAATAGTTGGTTCCCTGTACTACTCTAGGAAGTATTTACTATCCTCTACCTGTACTAGAGCCAGATCAGCCTGAAAATGGAGTAATGATGCCATATATGGGTAGCAACTGCTCAGTCTTTATTTTCAAGTCTTTATTGTTCAAAAACGTTGCTGTATTCTTATAGATGATGAACTGTTTTCCTCCCTACAACCACTTTCTCAACGATAAAACGTCACAAGCCTCTCGCTGCTCTATCACT
>OZ038505.1:45556959-45559459 GCA_964036315.1 Acanthosepion esculentum
TTTTCATCTGTTGTTATAAATCTGTGAATTGGTCAAGCCAGCAGGTGTTGTTAATCCAGTTCAGTGTTTTAACTGAATGTGAACAGGCATTATCATTATAAAACCCTTAGGCCATTTTCTCAACATAGATTACTCCCTTTACCATTAGTGCATTGTCCATCATGAATATTATTCATTATAATTGTAAAATAGATGTCAATTATTGGGAAAAGAGGCTATTTTCTATATTTTATATTTGTTGTATTTGTCTACTAGATATTTTTTTTAATTAAATGTTTTGTCATATTGTAAATATGCCTTATTTAATACAGCTTGAATTATGTCATATAAAGTTAGCTGAGACTGAGAGGCATATACTTCATTTAATTCAAATACAAGTAAATGAAAAAAAGTAAAAGAAATGTATGTTTTCACTGATACTGACACTGTCCCAAAAATAAGTACAAGAAAAAATGTTTGATGGAATAGAAATTCTAAGCTTGTTCGAAAATATGTAATTATTTGCTAAGTTTCTTTTCTCACACTTCTCGCCTGTGGAACTTTGGTCTTTAACTAAATTCATCATCAGCAATCATATCTACTGTCTTCTTGATTTGTCTTTCATTAATAATTTTTTTCTCCTTAATAATTTTTTTGTTTTTCTTTCCCACTCAGTAACCCCTTGTGGCTTTATTGCCTTGCTTACATTATTTTTATTTTTATTTTTTAATCAATTCACCTCCAAACAAGGCCACTAAGACACAAGGGCTACTGTGAGTGAAAGAGGATGAAAAAGACATTAAAAGGAACCGGAAACCCAATCCAATGGATTGGGGGGATAAACCTCTACTACTGTTCAAAAGACATATATTTCTTTTTTATCTTTATTAAGAAAAAGTAAAAAAAAACAAAAAAAAAAACAGATTTAAAGAAGCACACACCAAATTTACTGACAAGAGGAAAATTATTAAGTCTTTAAAATCTTTAATTATATACTGTATTTTAGAATTTATATAATATATATATGCTCTCCACCATCAATGACAAAATATCAGTCTGCTATATACTTTCCAGACAACTTTCCAGAAGCCAATATTTAGCTATTACTTTGTCTTGTTAGTGATGATTTCTTTTCGCACTCTACAACCTCTCGCAAGTCTATCACTATTTCCCTTTCCAGTCTTTAGTTTAGATCTTTACAGTTAGAACATGCATGGCCACCTCCATAGTTAAATCATCCTCTTTTCTCCTGTCTTCAGGCAGATCCTTTTCCAAGAACTGCCACTTTGTGGAATAAACTCCCATCTGGGTGCTTCTCTGAACACTTCAATCTTGATGCCAAATCAACTGTTGTCTTTCTTCCTCATCTTCATAATCTTCATTTTTTGCCACCTTCTCTTCCCTTCATATCACATTTAGCATCACCACTTTGACTGGCTCTCAAGCCAGAAAATTTACTGCCTTGGACTTAAATATTTGAACATCTCCTACTGCTTTCTGCCTGAATTTCTGGAGTGAAGAGTTATGATAATTTACATTTAGATTAATGTTTTCATCTTTTGTTATTCTCACGATGTTCTGGCCTTCTTCAGATGTCTGTCAATCCAGATAACCTTCAAGGAATTTCTAACTCAACCCTTTACTTAATCTAACCAGTAGATTGTTGTCCACTGTATAAGTCTAAGAATACCTGAAAAAGGTCAGAGGGCATAACAACCAAAAACAAAGATGAGAACATTAGTCTGGAAGTAATATAAAGAATTTTCTGTTGAGACAGATGTATCTTACCTGCTTCTGAATCCTTTTTATGATGAAACATTGGCAGTAACATTTTATCCATATTAACCAAAGAAAAAAAAACTACTTACATAGATAGTCATTTAATTTTGTTTTTATTTGGATTACCTTTCTAAAAGAAAATAAGACTGCCACAAACATTCAGAGTTTTTACTTTTATATTTTTGGTTTAATGAGAACTTAAATTCAGTTTTCATCTTTTTTTCTTTTGTGTTTTTAAGTCTTCTTGTAATTTTCGTTTTATTTGCCTTTTAGTCTGTAAGTCTCAACTGATGAAAATTATGAATAAACCAATCATGAATGTTCTGATAATAATTCTATATATAAGCATTTGAAGATTTGGGGAACTTTTATTTTTTCTTGATGTTGGCATACAATCCATGCTCTGATCTGTTTAGACCAGAATAAAGTCAGGCTACTGATTAATTATAAAGTTTATTACTGATTATTATTAAAGCTGGTTGGTCAAAATATTTTGCAAGATGAATGTGAATATCATTAAAATTGATTTCTTTAATTTTCTTACAACTGTTTTATGTTTCTGTCTAATTTATTAATTTGAGTCTGTTTTTCTGAGAAATGCAATTTTTGGGAAGTTGTCAAATGTCTTACTTCCACTATTTTCAAATAAATTTGCTATAATGTTTCAAGTCTTAACATGGCTTAGAATAGACAAAATTTATTTTATGCATTTTTGTACTCATAAATGTTTTCATAATAAAAT
>OZ038505.1:45563540-45576040 GCA_964036315.1 Acanthosepion esculentum
TATATATATATGTGTGTATATATATATATATGTATATATGTGTGTATATATATGTATATATGTGTGTATATATATGTATATATGTGTGTATATATATGTATATATGTGTGTATATATATATATATATGTATATGTGTGTATATATATATATATATGTATATATGTGTGTATATATATGTATATATGTGTGTATATATATATATATGTATATGTGTGTATATATATATATATATGTATATATGTGTGTATATATATATATATGTATATATGTGTGTATATATATATATATGTATATATGTGTGTATATATATATATATGTATATATGTGTGTATATATATATATATGTATATATGTGTGTATATATATATATATGTATATATGTGTGTATATATATATATATGTATATATGTGTGTATATATATATATATATGTATATATGTGTGTATATATATATATATGTATATATGTGTGTATATATATATATATGTATATATGTGTGTATATATATATATATGTATATATGTGTGTATATATATAATGTATATATGTGTGTATATATATATGTATATATGTGTGTATATATATGTATATATGTGTGTATATATATATGTATATATGTGTGTATATATATATGTATATATGTGTGTATATATATATATATGTATATATGTGTGTATATATATATGTATATATGTGTATATATATGTATATATGTGTGTATATATATGTATATATGTGTGTATATATATGTATATATGTGTGTATATATATATATATGTATATATGTGTGTATATATATATGTATATATGTGTGTATATATATATGTATATATGTGTGTATATATATATGTATATATGTGTGTATATATATATGTATATATGTGTGTATATATATATGTATATATGTGTGTATATATATATGTATATATGTGTGTATATATATATATATATGTATATATGTGTGTATATATATATATATGTATATATGTGTGTATATATATATATGTGTGTATATATATATATATATATGTATATATGTGTATATATATATATGTATATATGTGTGTATATATATATGTGTGTATATATATATATATATATATGTGTGTATATATATATATATATATGTGTGTATATATATATATATATGTATATATGTGTGTATATATATATATATATGTATATATGTGTGTATATATATATATGTATATATGTGTGTATATATATATATGTATATATGTGTGTATATATATATATATGTATATATGTGTGTATATATATATATATGTATATATGTGTGTATATATATATATGTATATATGTGTGTATATATATATATGTATATATGTGTGTATATATATATATGTATATATGTGTGTATATATATATATGTATATATGTGTGTATATATATATATGTATATATGTGTGTATATATATATATGTATATATATATATGTTTGTATATATATGTATGTATATATGTTTGTATATATATATATGTATGTATATATATATATATATATACATATATATATATATATATATATATGTATTATATTTTATTTTAATATATGAACCATGTATAAAATTTAGAATATCATATAATATAAAAATAACTATATATTTAAAATTAGACATCCAATTGATTGTAATTAATACAAGAAATTGTAGAAACCAATATATGAAATAGAGTTTATAAAATCACATTATATATTACATAATAACAAATTAACTCAACAGTTATATTAATGGATATCATTATTAATATATAACATTGTAGTGAAAGTATAATACTCATATGTAATAGAAATTTCATTATAATTCAATAAAGGCATCTTAATGTAAGAAAAAAAAATAATGCCAATAATGCTAATATGAATGATATTATAGCCCCACAATTAATGTTAATTTAGTTTTAATGTAAAGATATTTCTTAGATTGTAACATACGAGAAATTTGGGAAGGAAATATGAAGAAAAGTGGAGAAATGGAATAAACAATATAATTGTCAAAAATTGCACTTTATGTACTTTTTAATGGATAACAGTTCACTCAATACTGAATAGGAACAGGAATCCATAGGTAATTTCCAAGGGATGGCAATTCATGCCAATTCGTTAAGGGCCTAGATAAGTTTAAATCTACTGCAGTGACAGCGTTTAGAAATTTGTTCATTCCTTTGGTTTAACAGTATCTTTGGATTTTTAAATTTAATAATTTATTTTTTTCTTGTAGGCATAGATTCCATCTACCTTCAAAACTACTAGGAGTATGTGCAAACCCAGTCAGTTTGAGTATTCAGTTCTTTCTCCATCAATTCCCCAATTTTTTTGGAAAGTGCTGTTTGGAATTTAAATGGGTATACATTTGCTGATGGGTGTACAGACGTCACTTCTATTCACCCGTGGAAATTCCAGTATAAATATTGTGGTCATTCTTGTTCTCTTTAGGGTAAATTACATTAGAGGCTCTGCATTTTCCTTCTACTGAACAGAGTTCACCATTTCTCCAATTACATGTGATATCCATACTATGTGAATTGTTGATGCCATAGAATTTATTAAGAACAACTTTATTATGGGATTATATATATTGTGACTGAGTGGTTAGAACATTTGTTTTCCAACATGAAACCCAAGTTCGAATCTCACCAGGGTTGATTTGTCAGGAAGGTGACTTGATGTTATGGTGTGATTATCCAGGCATACAGCACCTTTGAAACCACGGGTTGACACAAGACTTGTGAGTGAAAATTGAGTTGAAAGTACTACTTGGAAACTGTTGATGCATGTGCTAGCATGAAGTAACAAGTCAATGTGACTGAGGCTTTGGGTGCACTGTCCTTGTTCAGACATTTGATCAGTCAAATAATGCTCAGCATTATTGCTCAACAAATGTCTGCTCAGCATAGTTGTAGTATAAACCACAGATGTGCCAGAACTGGTGTCTACAAAAGGGATTGGCTAGCCAACCTAGTAGACAGGCATAATCAGATATGGGTGGCCAGCCATTATTATTTAAGAAAGTCAAAAGCTTGGATCATATTTCTTCCAAAATGAGCTTTGGACAATTTCTGACAATTTCCTTCTGAGAGGGAATATTCATAAAAGTAAATATATAAAATTAATCAACACTAAACATCTGTTGTTTTTAATAACATTTGCCTTAAAAAAAATACACCCACACATGCTCACACATACACACACACACACATACATATCTACTACTAAATTAAACATCCAATTGATTAAGAATAAATATAAAAAATTATATAAACCAATATATGAAATAGAACTTATAAAATCATATTATTATGTATTATTATATAATAACAAATTAACTCAAAAGTTATATTAAGGGATGTCATTATTATTATATAATATTGTAGTGAAAGTATAATACTTATATGTAAAGGATGATTCAGGATTATCATTACTTATCTATTGTGAACTTTTTATTAATAATAATTATTTCTCCAGTTATCTATTGAGCACCGTTATTGTCAAAATTCTGCTCACCTTGACATACATTGCATAATTTTATGTCTATCAATAGGTGTTGCTATTATTATTATTTTATTATATATAAAATATCCAGACTAAATTTACTGAATTACTATAAGTTCTGGTGACAATAGTTAATGAGATTTTGCTATTAAATATATCCATTTAGAATTTAATATAAGAATTGTATTATGTAAATTTCTCTAAAAAGTATTCATTTTTGCTTGACTAAATTTTTTTTTACTGCTTCAGTCATCCTGTTACAAAGTTGATAAAATGTTTGTTTGTCATAAACAAGAGTAAATTTTGATTAATAGGAAATTATGAAAATATTTTTATTTCTCAAGATGGAACTAGATTATATGATGTTTTTTATTTTTCACTAAAACACATATTAAATTTTGTTTTTCAGCAAGTGTCATCTGGTTAAATACATACAAAGATCCTGAAAATGTGCCATTTATTCCATATGGAAATCGGAAACAATATAATTTACTTTTGCGTGGTGTGATTGAGTTTGTCAAGTATATAATCATTTTCCAGGTAACGTTCAATTTTTTCTTCTCAGTTCTATATTACATCAATGATAACTCAGTTAAAACTATTTTCCTAGGGACAATCTTCAGCAAATAAAGATAAAATTTATTAAGTGTTACAAAAAACAGAAAGCTGTGGAGAGCCATGTTCCTGATGGAATATGGCACATAGAAAAGTAGTAGTTTATACTTGCTAATATTTAGTTAATTAACTATTATATATTATTCAATATAAATAATATCTAAAATAGTAATAAGAATTTTTACTTTTTTTTTTTTTTTTTTTTTTGCAAAATATTCTTTTCTAGTGTACTGGAAGGTATTATCAGTTATGTTTTATAACTGGGATCAAGGGGTTTGGGTCTTTCTATATCTGACCCCACCTTGCTCAGTTGACCCAATAAGGGTTTATCAGACCCTGATCCACCTCCCAACAGCTGAATAACATTTCATGCACATCTTTTTTCATTTTGATAGCTTGATAGTTAGTTTTGGAATTTTATTTGTTTTAATGATGTTACCACTGACCAATGGTCTTCAGGCATTGGTCAGCAGCTTAGTATTTCATTCTAATTAAGCTGTCAGTTTGATTGGGTGCCATTTTAGGGGAATTTATTGAATTTTACTTTTTGCTATTTTCAGTTATTCTTTTACCTTGTATATTTATTTACTGTTATTAACACAATGCTTTGGCTGATCCATTATTTAGCCTTCATCAGGTTTAATCTCTTAGAATAAAGAAAACAAATGGCAACATAAATTGTTGATGAATGTGCCCACTAGACTAGTCTATTTTAACAGTGTCAAGCATACCAAATACCCAGGTGATTCCAAATTAGACCCAAGGTAAGAGGTGTTCCCAAACATCAACTTTGCTAAGCAAAGAAAACTCCATAGTAGTGAAATCCATACAAGCTTGACTTATGCACTTGGCTAATGTATACTACCACCTTTACCTTCCTTACTTTCTAACAATGATCCTTGTCAAATAAGTGAACCTCATCCCAAAGAAGATACTCTTCTCTTTCAAGATATGATCCACCATACCAGATTAGGAATCAATATAAAGAAGCATTATCTTGCTTGAACACAATCTTGAGTTGCAAACTTCTTTGTATCACTCAAAAATGCCCAAGAACTTTGGATTTATCTTGGCACTATCATGAAATTGAAAGGACCTATAATTTTACATCCGACAACACTAACCCAAAACATTACATTGTTATCTTGATTGACTTTTTCCATGAGGGATCTAACCTACAACCCAGCCATCAGTTCCATGCAATGTAGCTCTACATTCATCATGTAAAATTACTGTTGAGAAATCAATTTTTATGCACTTGTTCACCAACTTCACATTTCTGTGTACACACACACACACACACACACACAATACAATTTGTAATTTTTTTTAATTTTGACATGTTTCATCAATAACTATCAGAAAAATAATTTGAAAAAAAAAGATATTACTGAAATAAAACATTTTACATTATACAGCCCAATGCTTCTTTATTTAAATTTATTTTTGTGCTTATTTGTATTACAGAAATGAGATCTTAACTAATTTCACTCCACATATTTGGTATTAATTATCCCACATTGTTTCAGTTGTAATTTAGTAATAAATGAAGATATATTGAAATAACTGTATATCAATCATGGAGGTCTCATCAATCATAGTATTTTAAATGCATCTTTGTTTGAATAAATTATGTCCAATTTATTAAAACAACACTTTTTAGGTCAAAATTGTGATCAAGAAGGTTCCAGTGAAACACAAATGTATACAAATGTATTAAGTGATGTTTATGTTTGCATAGGTTTTTCTTTAATAAATTCGTTTTCCCATTATTATAACATATTCTGTTATTTAATCAATTTAAGATAAAATGAAAACCCCTTTTTATCAAAAATTATTGATACAATATCCCTGGTGAGTGGATACTGATTTAAAATTTAGTTATAATTTATGGAGAAAGATAAAATTTACACAGCATTTCAGCTAGATATCAAATTATTAATATGCAAAGTTTCAGCTTGTAACACACTTTTAAATATAGCCAAGGATTTTTCTGTTAAATATTCATACATATTTTTGTGTTTAATTCTATGCCTGCAGGCTATGTATAAATAAAAGACAACATATCAAGTAGTCAGCCTGAGTAACAGATGAAGTCAAAATAGGAAGACGAGGCATTAAAAAATCTTACGGTATAGAGTCTGTTTTCTATTGTATGAAAACTCTTTTCATGAGAAGAAACTGGACTAAAAAAAACACAAAACAATTTTTGCAAAAAATCTCTTCAAGAATTTCTTGATTATAAAAATGTAGTATTTGCACCTTATCTGCTTTTTTTTTCTTTTCCTTCTTCTATATGGATGACTTGAATATCTTTACAAGAGTCTATTTTCACCCTCTTCAGCCTTCCAAAATATAGTGATTTACTAAGGGAAGCTTAGATGTGGTACAAGACTGAAAGTATGGAGCACCTAGTGAGGATTGAACTCACTACTCAGTAGTAATTGATATGGCGAGAGAAGCTTGTTAACCATTACACCATGTCTAAGTCTCCAACCTTCTAAAATATAAGCCTAGTTTCAAACCTCACATCAAATATATTAACATTTTGAAAATTGCATTTAGACTAAATGATTGCTTCATCTGCCAAAAGAAATCAAATTAGGTGCAAAGCAATAATCTCCTCTTTCTTTCATTTAAAGTTAAAATAGTACATAAGTTATTCTTTGTGCTGAATGTTTTAGTTCATCTTTGGCCACCTGTCGGCTCCATGATGCTAATGTCTGCACAGATGTGAATCATTGAGAAATTGCCTCATTTTTTAATATTTCTTACTTTAGTAAAGATCATAGCATAGTTATGTTCATCTTGTCTGGTTTTCCAATTAAAGTAAATGTAAACTCCAATTCCAACTCAAAGCTCTGATTGTCTGCATGTTGAGAACACTTCTCACTGACTGAGAAAAAGCTGGTGTTATATAACTCTCTCAGTCCCAGACCTACTCTGACTATTGTATCATTTGTATGCAAATTTTGTTGGCGCCACCTACTGTAAAGTAGAATGTCCTCCTCTCTCAACAGCCAATTGCGGAAGAGGACATAACTCCTGGTGCTTACTGCACCTCATGCAACCAATTCTGGATCTCTTTTCAAGTTGACCCGCTTCTCTGTTACAATATTGTCTGTTTTTTTTTATGTCACCAAATACTGTATGTAAGTGCTTTGGTTACTTTTAACAAACAACCTACATATAACATCCTTTCATAACTATTAAACCTTAATTACCTCTTCGTTTTTTTGCTTTTTCTAATTGTAGGCTGTGATACCTTTGCCACTTTATGTTTCTGTTGAAATCGTAAAGCTTGGCCATGTTTTCTTCATTAACCAAGATTTGCAAATGTACCATGAATCAACAGAGAAGCCGTTTGAATGTCGGGCATTAAATATTGCTGAAGATCTTGGTCAGGTAGAATTTTTATTCTCTGACAAAACTGGTACTTTAACTGAGAATAAAATGGTCTTCATGTGTTGTTCAATTGGTGGCATTGACTATCCTCATCAACAAGGTAACGTTCTTAGGAATTTAAAATATATTTTCGTATTTAAATGAACTCAAACCTCAAACTATATTTTAAAATGGCTCTGGAATTTACTTTGTTTAATTCCTTCATTTTATTTTCTCCTCATGCTACACACAAGTTTATCTAGAATATAGAAAGGGAAAATATTTATTTGCATTTTAATAATCTAGTGCAAAGTCTTTTTTCTGTTATATTGCCTATGGCTGCTTAAGATAAACATGTAATATATCAAGTATTTTATAAATGAAACAAAATGCAGGCTTGCTAATCTCATTTTAATATCTCCAATAATATTAACATAAAAGCCATTTATTATTTCATTAGCTTAATACCAGGTGCATTAAAAACCAATAAAAACATTGAAGAATAAGAGTTAATGAAAGAAGAAAACTAGTTCCAATCAATCATTTAGACAAACTTGATAAAATTTATTTATGTCTATGTTACTTTAAATATGTGGCTTAATTGCTTTTAAAATTCAAAAGCTGAATTACATGAAATCAACTTGACTGATTTGATATAATTCAGATTTTATACATTTTTAAACTAAAGTTTTTTTTAGGGTCATTATGAGTTTTGAACCCAATTCAAAGTAGCAGGAAGACAAGATGGCAATAATCTTAAGAAAGGCTTTATTCAACAAAAAAGCAAAGGAGAATAATACTCTTGGAGAAAGATTACATGAGTCACCATTTCTTGAGTAAAAAATGAGAGGAAGGGTTGTTGTGCATTCAAATAAAATGATTTTTATTTAACGTAAAATACACAAATTCTTAATTGTAACTATTATCATGAAATAAAAGTTTGTATTTAGAAAATTCTTCTCTTTGTCTGAAATGGGAATGAACATAGTCTTTTAGTGAGGAAGAGAGAAAGTAGAATTGGGAGACAAGATTAAAGGAAGTCCACTGTTGCTTTGGTGAGAAAGACAGGACTGACAATGTTGGCTCATGACTCTTTACTGCTGTAAGTCTTTTTGCTGAGTTAAATGGATGTCTGGTTTATATGGTTTCATGTAGGCTCCAGAAGCCTATGGTTATTTATTGGCAAGAGCTGATTTTATTGGCTCTTCTTTATTTTTATTAATTTGAAATATGTTTAAAACCAAAAGGCTATGTAGAGTTTTTGCATAGTGTGTTTATTTTTGTCATTTCATATTCTGATTTTAAGCAGTTAACTTCCACTTACTCTACAATGCTATCAGTGTCTCTCCATATAATGTTGTTCTCCCCAGGATACAGCACAATTTCTAAAGAAAAAAATGCTCATTTACATACAAGGAATTTTCATAGAAAACATTAGTTTACAAAAAGAAGAATTTTCATAACACTTGACCCTCGTGCAGGAAGGAGAAGAATATTTGACTTACATAAACAAAATCTTCATACTTTGTTGTTGCCTTTCATGTTCTGAAAGATCACCATAGAACATGGAACTAGCCTCAAAGGTATTAGAGGTTAGTATAACATCAGAAACTGCCCCTGAATTGTCAGTTCAAGTGAGTAACTGCTTGGGTCCTCAGGGACATGTGAGATATTCAGGATACTTGTTATCCTATTCAATTAAGTGGATGGACAAGGTGCCAGGCCTTGAAAAGATACTGTGAACTCTCATCCATCACGGTAAATAATATTTATGTATGTAGGATTTACATCAAGCAATTCCACAATTCCATTAACAAATTCATAATTTTTATTTGACCAAAGTTCCTCAGAAATACTGATTAAAATGCTCCCTCCTCACAAAAAAATGAAAATCGTTTACATAGCATCATGTTTGATGGATGTTTTTTTTTTACTCTGATAATCTGAACTTAAATACTTTAACATTTAAACAATGAGAATGTTTTGATTTCATAATTTGTTAATGTAAACCTATAAGTTTCTGCATTTTCAATCATTTCGTTCTAAGTTACAAGAACCAGTCAAAGAGTAATGACTATTCTTCTTTAATGACTACAGGTTTAATAGTAGAAGTACACTGAGCATACCAAAATTAACTCAATGTATCAAATAGCCATTCATATAGCCTCCTTTCTTCACAATTGTGGTATTGCACCTTTCAATGAGAGTACCTAAACCTGCCTTGTGGAAGTTTCTTTTTTTTACTACATTCTTAGCCCTGTGTGAATTGCCTCTTTCACTTCATAATCATTGGAGAACTGCTGTCTTCTGATTGTCTCATTGATGGAGCCCAAACAAATGAAAATCTGAAGATACCAGGTCAGAATTGGAGGGTGAAGGGAGCAAAGTTGTGCAACTATGCATTGGAATTGATAAGATACCATTGCATTGTCCTTTTGCAAAAAAGACATTACTCATATTCATCTGTAGCCAAATTCAAAGAAGACTTTCTCTGAGTTTTGACAACATGCTCACGTAGGAACCAAAATGATAGTGGTGCTATTGAGTATAAACTACAATTGTAGACTCACTAAGAGCAGTTTATCTTTTATTTCTAGGATTGCCATTAATTCTAGTGACCTATCTCCTTATCGCATTTACAACAAGTGCAGACTTTTCATAAACATTCATTAATCTCCAGTAGAAAAGTGAAGCAATTTCTCCTTCCCAAAAACTTTCTAACAACTATTATCTTTTTACCTATATCCAGTTGGCAAAAAGAAAAATAATAATAATTTAGAATTCTAATAATTTGATAATTAGAATAGGCATTAATTTTTTGACCAACCCTCCCTTGTATGATTGTTTTAACCAGCCATCACATAATTATTGTTCCCCCATAGCATTAAAAAACCAACTCTGTTATTATCAATTAAAATATATTAAAAATATTTTTTGGAAAAATCTCATTTTCTGTTACCATCTAAAGTAGGGAAGTGATTTATTGTTAAAACATTAGAATCAGTAAAAGGTTTTGCTTTTGATGGAAAATAAGTTTAAGATAACATTTTTAAAATAGTGGTAAAAAGTGATATTAAAAGGTCGCATTATGTATTACAGTCAGTACACTTTTTAATTAAAATACTGGTGTTTACTATTAAATTTTCCCCATTTTATATATTTAATTTATCCTCTCTATCTTAATGTTTGTTTTTGTTTTTTAAGAACTGTTGCCATTTCTCCTTGATTCTTAGAATTGGGAAAATTCAGTTGTACCCTCTTATTTTCTGTTTTTAAATTGCCTTTCTAGTCTGACTCTCTATCAGTTCTTATTATGTATGAAGTATAGCAGCCAACTGATAATTGATAAGTAGTGTTATCTGACTGGTTTGGGAAGGCTTCATGCAAACTGTCCAGCCACATTGCACTCAGCCTATCTAGGTAGTGTCCAAAAATAGATCAAATAGACAAAAGATTATTTACTATTTACAAAGAAAGCAAATAAAACCAACTTCTACATGCAATGATTTTATAATCTAATTATTTCAATGCTTTTATTTTAGTCTAAGCTTTGAATATGTTAAAAATTGGCACCATGTTTTACTGCAACTTGTTGATCTCATCTTTGTATACACAAGATTCTAAAACGATTAAGAGATTTGTGAATGTTAGACTCAGGTGGAGGGTAAAATGTGTTGGATCCATAAATTTTCAGTAATAAAATAAATATGAAACACAATGAGCACTTGTATATCCACTTTTTTTTTTTTTTAAATCTGAAAATGCATTCATTAAAAAAGAAGACAAAATAGACAGCATTTAACACTGTTAATAGATTCTTGGTGCGAATGTACTAAAGGCAGCTCCATTCTTCACCCTTTCCAGTTGTCCTTTGATAACTACTACAAATCAGATATTTCCTTACATACAAGCTTATTGATAATTGCCAATGGAAGATTAGATTTTAGTAAAGATTGGTAGACAATGTTTTTATTGGTTGCTTTTCTGCAGTGTATAGATTCTCTTTTAATCATTTCACCTCAAGCAAGGCAATAAAGCCACTAAGATGCAAGAGGTTACTGAGTGTGAAAGAATAAGAGAAAAATACTATTAAGGGAAGAGAACTATAAAAGAACAAGAATTAAGAAGACAAAAGATAACGATTGACATTGCATTTACATTTTTGAAAATTAAAGTTGACTGAAAATCAAAGTAAGTCAGAAAAGAGTTCCACAAGCAAGAAGTATGGTAAAAGAAACTGTTAGCATAGATGTTGGAATTTAATTTGAGAACAATATTTCACATTTGAGCCTATTTTTCCAATCCTCACTCCAAACTCTCTTTTTACTTTCAAAAACGGCTCCCAAAGCGTTGATTCTTATCAGAGATAAGAATATATTTTCTGACTAACAAGAGAGCTGGAAACTATAAAAAGGAATTCCACTACCATTATTCTTTCTATGGTGCCATAAAGTCTGGGAGAAACCTCACAGCTTGTTCACTCCAACCTGTTTTCATTACTTGCAAAATCGGCTCCCAAAGCCTTGATTCTTATCAGGGATAAGAATGTGTTTTCTGACCAATTTGTATATCGATTTTGGAGGGAAAAGTCCCCAATTCTTCTGAGCCTCCCAAATCTCCATAAATTTGAAGGATCTTCACCTATTTGGCAGTGAGAATTTGGCCCACCGTCTGTAAGGTTGGCGATAGGGAGCTCCAGTCAACTTCAGAACCACTTTCAACCAAAGAAGAACTACCTACTAAAGGGCTGTTGAGAATGAACATCGGCCCACAATTCAAGACCAATTGAAAGCTGCATCCCTTCACCTCTCCTTCTGTCGTGCCTGCTGGACTTCTGTTGTCGAACTACGAACTCACTCAACTGCAAGATTCTTATATGTACCAACATTTTCTTACTCTACAAGAACTGTGAGTGTTTGTAAACCATAACAAAATTCTACTCGCTTAAAAACTTTTAGGTGCTCAGAGAAATATTTTGAGCAAGCTTTTTTT